>PVIY010002231.1:0-131161 GCA_004026745.1 Myrmecophaga tridactyla | reverse complement strand
ACACAGTCAGGGCTTCTCTCTCGGCTGGAAGGGCACATGGCGAATACGGCGTCATCTGCTAACTTTCTCTCCTGGCTTCTGGTTTCAAGAAGCTCCCCGGGAGGCGTCTTCCTTCTTCATCTCCAAAGGTTGCTGGCTTGTGGACTCTCTGCTTCGTAGTGTCACTCTCTCTGAATCTCTCATTCTCCAAAATGTTTCCTCTTTTATAGGACTCCAAAAAACCAATCATGACCCACTCAAATGGGTGGAGACATGCTATCCCCTAATCCAGTTTAACAACCACTCTTGACTAAATCACATCACCCAGGCAGATGATCTCATTACAGTTTCAAATATATAGTATTGAATAATGATTATTCTACCTTTATGAAATTTATATTAAAACATGGCTTTTCTTAGGGGGCATACTTCTTTCAAACCAGGACAAGACTGAATTAAAATAGACCAGAAGAGAGGACTGTAGAGTCTTTGTATAAGTGAGAGGAGTCCAGCTATTACCAGCACTGTAAATAAAAAGTGACACAAGTTATCTAAGTCTAAAGAGGGTAATTCCCCTCATAACCTGGAGGTAAAAGAAAAGAGGTAGAAATTAGGAGAGAAAAGAGAAACTATTTTGAGGATAGACTCAGAAGATACGATAAGGAGATAGTAGTTCTAGAAAGAGAAAGAGAAACAGAAAATAGCTGGTGGAGGAGGAGGTGTAGTGGTAGGGATGATGAGAAAATCTGTTCTAAAACAAAGACAAAAATATTTACTTAAAATTTTTGAGTTCACAACTGAAAACTTTTTGATTTTAAAAAATAAAGAGAAATTCCTGACAGTATCTAAAGAGAAAATTAAATGAGTAGTCAGTAGGGAAATACAAATCAGACTAACCTTAGACTTTTTTGTTAAAACTGAATATTAGAAAATAAACAGATTTATGGGTTTATAGTATAGGATGATTTTAACTTTTGCTAATATATCAGGAATGCCAGAGAGTAAATGGAATAATTTCAGATGTGTGGAAACCACAAAATTATACTTCCTAGGACTGTGTATTGACTTTAAAACTATTCTTAAATATTTAAGAAAAATATTGGACTTGGGGAGAGAGTATTGATGGAATAAAAGTATGAAGTTCCATGATTCTCATGGGGAAGCTTACATGGATACTTTGTTCTTTACACTGATAGAGATTTTTTTTTTAAATCATAAACTTATTAGAAAAAATTGGCTATGTAACTTCCAAAATTATGAATTGCCAACAATGGCATTAGGACAATTGGCTGACCATCTGAGAAAGGAATAAAGAAAACTTGTTTAAAAAAACCAAGAAAGGGAGAAATAAAATAAAAACCCATTACAATAAAAAAATTACAATGGCACAATGATGAACCATGTGTATTGATTATCTCAAAACTTTTGCCTTTCCCCTTCTGTTATGGCGAGGCTAGACCTCTCTGAACTAGATCGCCCAGATTCTGCTGAAGCTGAGTTCTCTGTGTGACCAGGTTCCACTCATTAGATACTCTCCATTCTATTTTTGCAAGTCTGTGATTTGGAACTGAGTCAGTAACCTAAGGAGAGAGACCAAGAACAGGCCACCCAGTTTGCTGGCATGGATTGTGACAGAGGATCTGAATAATGTATGTAATGGATTTGATAACCTATCATTAGGAAATACGCATATCATTGATGATGATGGATCATTTTTTAAAAAGGTATTAGGTACTGGGATAAAGGTTGGAAACCCAAAAAAAGAAGCTTCACAAGCAGTTTAAAAGTAATGATAAGAATGCTATTTGTAATTTCTAATCAAAATAGAATTAAATTAGAATTTTTTAAAGAATGGGAAAACAAAAAATATCCAGTGAAATAGCTCTTATCTTACCTTTTTGGTGTTTTTGGAAATGAGTGGTGCATTTTGGTTGTCATGACAACAAGAGGCATGGTCCAGGTGTGATCAATTTCCGAAATACATGGGACAGTCTTCACAATGAAGACTTGTTCTTTCCCAAGTGTCAACAGTGACATTGAGAAACAGTGTTCTAAGTACTCTCAATTTTAAAGGATGAAACTAATAAAGCTTACTAAATTTACAATTACAAACTATTAACATGATGGTAAAGGACATCAACAGGTAATATATATACAAAGAAACATAGATACTCAGTGTAAGAAGGGAAAATTTTCTATTATTTTAATAACTAAGAACTTCTATTGAAAACTAAGCATAATATTTCTTTAGATTGGCAAATATTGAGGAAAAAATGATACTATCAGTGTCATAAAGGTTTGGAGAATGACCTGTGTCATAAACTGCTTGGGAGAGTTTCACTGACAAATAGCAGTATGCAGTCAAAAGCCTTTATAAGATATGCTTATTTTAGAACAGATTCCACTTTTAGGAATTTAAAAAGAATCATATTTGGACAATGTTGCGAAAATATACTTCAAGATTGTTATAGCATTGTTAATTGTAGTAAAAATATAAACTGAAATGTCCACCAATATGACATTGGTTAAATATTTTTTTGTATAGCTGTACAGTGGAATATGAATTGGTCATTAAAATGATGAAGTGATTATAGGTTGGCTTGAAAAGCTGCCTATGATGTATTGAGTAAAAAAAGAAGCTATAGAACAGTCTATGGAATAACATTTTACTTAAGAAATAAATCTATATCTCTCCATGATTGCATAAGATTTGAAGAATATGGAAAAAAATATTACCTTGGCTGTGTATTTTATTACCAGGTATTTTATTTTATTCCTTATTCTTTGCTTGTTTTCTGAAAGTTCAGTAAAGGAACAATAAATTTTCAAAAGTTTTGAAAACACAAAATTACTAAGCAACAACTTCCTAATTATGAGATAATTTGTATGATATATAATTACAATTTTTAGAATTCAGCCTGTACATTGTTGAGAAATAAATATACCACATATTTCAAAATAACATACAAGTGAAAACAATCACCTAGTTTAATAAATTTACAAGGTAGGCCATAAATATCAATGTAATAAGTTAGAAGATAACCATAAAAAGATGGACTTGTTTAACAATTATATATATAGAATTAATATGAAAGTTAAAATGATGTGGTAGCTTGGAGCTGTTATGTACCTAGAAAAGGTTATGTCCTTTTAATCCATTCCTATGGATACTGACCTGTAGTGGGAGGGAACTTTGGGTCAGGTTATTTCAATTGAGACGTGATTCAGTCCATTCAAGATGGCTCTTAATCCTTTTACTGGCATCCTTTATGGGAGGATAAAAGACGGAAAAAGCCAAGAAAGCATAGAGACGAAAAGCCCTGAAGAAGCTGGGAGAGGACCCACAGAAGCTCAGAGAAGAGGCCACTGGAACCAGAAACTAAAAGCAATGAAACCTAGGAGAGAGGGACCAACAGACACCAGCCACGTGCCTTCCCATGTGACAGAGGTGTCTCGGATGCCAGCAGCCTGTCTTCAGAGAAGATATCGTCCTGTTGATGCCATAATTTGGGCATTTTCATAGCTTTATAACTATATATATTTTAAGTGGTTAAATCCCCATCATAAAAGCCAACACACTCCCAGGAAGATGGCAGGACTTCTGGTAAGATGGTGCGGTAGGGTTGGCTAGATTCATGCCTGCTCCATAGAATAAAATAAGGGATGGGGAAAAATGACTGGGACTGCCATCCCAGAGGGTGAATGATTGAAGAGGGACTTCAATATTTCATAGGGAGGAGAGAGACAGGGAGATCAGGATGGGGTGGGCAGGTGGGTCTGCCTGGTCATGACCTCCACCCACTGAAGTTGGGCAGTGGAACATCCCTCCACTCCAAGCCTGCCCTGGCCGCTGGCTGGGGAAACATCCTCACATGGTGCCACTGCTGGCAGTGCCTGTGGGGAGCCCAGAGGCATGACTAACCATCCACCGTGAAAAGCTGTGCCCCCTGGTGCTGGGATCAGTCGCCTTGCCTGATGCCATGAATAGCTGTCCCATCAGGCATGGTTAATGTTGGATCTGCTGGGTGCCAGGCACTTTGATCGAATGAATTCCCAGTCTGACATGCCTGGATCAGCCGTCGCTCCACCATGTACTAGCAGTAGCCCCCTCCTCCCAACTGTGCAGCCATCTTTCCAGCTGGCTGCTGCAGTCTGGGTAGACCTAAGGGGAGGAGGTGCCTCAGGAGTATCCCTGCTGGGAAGAAATGGTAAACACAGTCTGGTAAACTCCCTATGTGCCTAGGTTTTAAAATATATATAGATATATATTCTATATTTTTTACTATAGTATTGTTATTTTTATTTTAATTATTGTTTTTATTTATATATTTTTATTCTTTGTTGTTTATTTATCATTATTATTTTTTAATCTTCTCTCTGTTCTGTAGGCTGAATTCATTCCCAATATATCTTGGGGTATCTCCTTCTGACTTGAGGGCCTACTATTGCTGAGGCATGGTTTTCTTTTTTTAAAATATTATTTATTTTATTCTTTGTTGTGGGGGGGTACATGGACCAGGAGTCAAGCCCATGTCTCCCCTATGGTGAGTGGGTGTTCTGCCATTGAACTACCTGTGCATCTCTGCCTAGCTTTAAATAGATACTCAGGTAGATTTGTACCCCTATGTGAGATCCCACCTTGGTTTGGTGGGGAATTACTGGCAAACCAAGTGTAAAAGGGAACTTTCAATGCAAAACCAAGTAAATGCAAAACTTTAGATGAGTGAAGGAAACTAACTTGCAAAATAACCTTATTAAGAAAATCAAATGCCCCAAACACAACAGAAAATCACAAAGCATATGAAGATCCAAACAGAAATAGCCCAGCCAAATGACCAAATTAAACACCGCAGGGGACATAGAATATGGAACAATTACTCAAGGATATTTATAAAGAAATTAAAAGATATCAAGAAGACACTAGAAGAGCATAAAGAAGAATTTGAAAGACTAAACAGAAAAATAACAGATCTCACAGAGATGGAAGATAAGTAGACAAAATTAGAAATATACTAGAGACACAGGATGGCAGATTCAAAGATGCAGAAGGAAGAATAAGTGAGCTAGAAGACCAAACAGTTGAACTAGAGTGCACAAAAGAACAAATGGCAAGACAGATGGAAAAATGGAACCAGATCTTAGGGAAATGATGGACAACAAAAGATGCACAAATGTAAGAATCATTGTTTCCCAGAGGGAGAAGAGAAGATAAAGGGCTGGGAAGGCTAGTTGATGATTTAATAATGGAAAACTTCCCAACTTGAGAAAGAACAGCAAACTAACCCCAAAGCAAACAGAAGAAGAGAAATGACAAAGATTAAAGTAGAGATAAATGAATGAGAGAACAAAAGAACAATAGAAAGAATCAATAAAACCGAAAGTTGGTTCTTAGAAAATCAATAAAATTAATGGGCCACTAGCAAGACTGACAAAGAAAAAAAGAGAGAGGATGCAAATAAACAAAATCAGACATGAGAAGGGGTGTGCTACCACAGACCCTGATGAAATAAAAGAAATCATAAAAGGGTACTATGAACAAGTATACACCAACAAACTAGACACTTTTTTAGATGAAATGGACAAATTCCTGGAGACACACAAACAGACTACACGGACTCAGGAAGAAATAGAAGATCTCAACAATCCAATCACAGGTAAAGAGATTCAATCAGTCATCAAAACCTTCCTACAAAAAAAAAGCCCGGGGCCAGATGGCTACACAGGGGAGTTTTGTCAAACATTCCTAAATGAACTAACACCAACCTGCTCAAACTTTTCCAAAAAATTGAGAAAAAAGGAACACTATCTAACTCATTTTATGAAGCTAATATCAGGGTAAAGATGCTATAAGAAAGGAAAACTACAGGACAATCTCCCTTATGAATATAGATACAAAAATTCTCAATAAAATATTAGCAAATAAAATCCAACAACACATTAAAAGAATTATACATCATGACCAAGTGGGGTTTATAGCAGGAATGCAAGGATAGTTCAACACAAGAAAATCAATTAATGTAATACAGCACATTAACAAATCGAAAGGGAAAAAATCACATGATCATCTCAATTGATGTTGAAAAAGCTTTCGACAAAATTCACCATCCTTTTCTGATAAAAACACTCCAAAAGAGAGGCATCAAAGGTAACTACCTCAGTGTGATAAAGGGAATATATGAAAAACCGATAGCCAGCATCATACTCAATGGAGAGAGACTGAAAGCTTTCCCTCTAAGATCAGGAACAAGACAAGGCTGCCCACTGTCCCCACTATTATTCAGCATTGTGCTAGAAATTCTAGCTAGAGCAACCAGGCAGGACAAAGAAATAAAAGGTATCCAAATTGGAAAGGAAGAAGTAAAGTCCTCATTATTTGCAGATGATATGATACTATACTTGGAAGATCCTGAGAAATCTACTGCAAAGTTACTTGAACTAATAAAAAAATTCAGCAAGGTGGAAGGATGTAAAATTAATGAGCAAAAACCAGTAACATTTCTATACACAAGCAATGACCTAGCTGAGGAGTCAGTCAAGGAAAAATTCCATTCAAAATAGCAACTAAGAGAATCAAGTACTTAGGAATGAACTTAACTAGGGATGTAAAGAACTTGTACGCAGAAAACTACATAAACATTGCTAAAAGAAATCAAAGGAGTTCTAAATAGGTGGAAAGACATTCCCTGCTCATGGATAAGAAGGCTAAATATAGTTAAGATGTCAGTTCTCCCTAAGTTGATCTACAGATTCAACACGATAGCAATAAAAATACCAACAACCTACTTTGAAGATTTGGAAAAGCTAATTACCAAATTCACCTGGAAGGGAAAGAGACCCTGAATAGCTAAAAGCATTCTAAAAGAGAAGAACGAAGTGGGAGGATTAACACTCCCTGACTTTAAAACCTATTATAAAGCCACAGTGGTCAAAATAGCATGATACTAGCACAAATATAGAAGCATTGACCAATGGAATCGAATCGAGAGTGCAGAAATAGACCACCAAATCTATGGTCAACTAATTTTTGACAAGGCCCCCAAATCCTCTGAACTGGGACAAAATGTTCTTTTCAATAATTGGGCGTGGAAGAACAAGATATCAATAGCTTAAAGCATGAAAGAGGACCTCTATCTTACACCCTACACAAAAATTAACTCAAAGTGCATCAAACACTTAAATGTAAGAACTGGCACCATAAAGCTTCTAGAAGAAAATGTAGGGAAACATCTTCAAGACCTAGTAATAAGAGGTAGCTTCCAAAACTTTACACCAAAACACAAGCAACAAGAGAAAAAATAGATAAATGGGAACTCCTCAAAATCAAATGCTTCTGCATCTCAAAAGGCTTTGTCAAAAAGGTGAAAAGGCAGCCAACTCAATGGGAGAAAATATTTGGAAGTCACATATTGGACAAAGGTTTGATTTCCTCTATATACAAAGAAATCATACAACTCAACAACAAAAGAACAAACAACCCATTATAAAATGGGCTAAAGTTATGACTAGTCAGTCATTTTTTCTGAAGAGCAAATACAGGTGGCTCAAAAGCACATGAAGATTTGCTAATTTTCATTAGCTATAAGGGAAATGCAGATCAAGACTACAATGAGATACCACCTCACACCTATAAGAATGGCTGTTATTAAACAAACAGGAAACTATAAATGTTGGAGAAGATGTAGAGAAACTGGAACACATATGCACTGCTTGTGGGAATGTATAATGGTGCAGACACTATGGAAGACTGTTTGGCGGTTCCTTAGGAAATGAAATATCGAGTTGCCCTATGACCCAGCAATAGCACTACTTGGTATATACCCAGAACAGCTGAAAGCAACGACACAAAAAGACATTTACACACCGATAGCAGCATTATTCACAATTGCCAAAAGATGGAAACAAACCAAATGCTGAGCAACATACCAATGGGTCAAAAAAATGTGGTATGTACATACGATGGAATATTATGCAGCATAAGACAAAATGTTGTTCTGAAACACATGACAAGATGAATGGGCCTTGAGGACATAATGCTGAGTGAAATTAGCCAGATACAAAAGGATAGATGCTGTATGTTTCCACTTTTATGACCAGCATAAGGATATAACCAGAAACTTATAATACAGAATATAGGGAACTTAAAGATACATAGAAGCTAGAGATGGTGAACCGTTAGCTAATGAGGTTGAACTCTAATGTAAGGGAATAGATAAGAGTGGAGGTGGTTCTCTAGTTGGTCTATAATTATTGCCCTATTGAAGATGAACAAGATTGAAAGGGGTTGTTTAAACCTACATGTCCCACTGATTAACGCTTGCAAGAATTAATTCAAAGATATAATTCCTGTACAAAGAATGTTTAAATCCAGGGTACAGGGGGAAACCTGCTATTGCACACTGTGAGCTCTGTTCAAAAGGAAACCATCAACACTACAACAGCAACAGCAGAGGTAAATAATGGGGGAGGGACAAGAATTAAGAGATTTAGATTTCCTATTTGGCGAGGGTGTGTTTATTGGTTTGCTTTCTCTTGGGAACAATGAAATTATCTAAAATTGAGAATGCTGATGGACTGTGGACTTTGGGCCCTTTACATGATGTCTGATGAATGCAGGTGGCTGAAAGATGCACTGACAGAGAAGTAGATTGGTGAATGATGGAGTATACTTATGAATGAACGTTGTGATGCTACAAAAAGGAACAAAGTCGTGAGGCATGCAACGATATGAATGAACATGTGGGACATTTAGTGATACAAAATAAACCAAAAACAAAAGAACCAGAATGGAATGGCCACCTTTAGAAAATGCTCATAAGAAAACAGGGGCCTAGACGGTAAGCTTTTAGAGCAGACATATTAAGTCTGGAGTGGTGATTATTATTTCTGGATTCTGAGAGGCTGTTTTATATATATAACCTAATATTTAGAGATAAGAACAAAGCCAAACAGGTTTGGCTTAAAGTAATTCAGAACGTAGGAGTAAGGAAGACAGTGTTTATATTTTAGAACCACACATACTCTTTGAGACCAATGGAGGAAAGGTTTATTTGATCTGGAACTGAAATTTTCTGTAGTGCATAATCTAATTCAACCTATCTATGTAGCTCATTTGAACAATTGAAACACAGGGAGCACAGAATAAGAAAGAGGTCCTTTAATCCTATATAGATTATTGTAATGCCTGGATACATCCTAGAATATATTAAGCAGATAATCAAAAAGTATTGGCAAAGTCCCCTGACGGGTGGGAGAAAGAATATGGAATTATCAAACTTTACCATCAGGAAATCTCATACTGTGTCAAACTTTAGATATAGCCAAATCAATAGGCCATGCTCTCGATCATGAGACTTACCCTTGTGAAGCTTATGTAGGTAGCATAGAAGCTTAGACTACCTATAGGCATGCCTAAGAGTTACTTCTGAGGACCACTTTGTTTCTCAGATGTGGCCTCCCTCTCTCTAAACCAAACTCTTCAAGTGAAATCATTGCGCTCCCCTCTACGTGGGACATGACATCCAGGGGTGAAAGTCTCCCTGGCAATGTGGGAGAGGACTCCCAGGGATGAATCCAGACCTGGCACCATGGGATCAACAAGACCATCCTGACCAAAAGAGGGAAAAGAAGTTCAGTTAAAGTATCAGTGGCAGAGAGAGTTCAAATAGAATCGAGAGGCTACTCTGGAGGTTGCTTCAGTTAGACCTTGCTACCTATCATAACCGGCCAACACCCAACCAGAACTTTTCTAACCAATCCTAAAGAACACCTAGGGCAATATGTAAGATTCCACAAGGGTTCCATGCACTGGAGTGACTTTCCAGAAACCTACAACCTCCAGATGGGTCTCTGGTCCAGATAAGTCCTGAAACCTAGTCCAGCCTCTCCAGAACATCAGATTGTTCCATCTCCCTACTCCGTATTAGTGACAGAACCTTCCAATATCAAAAATTTAGAATTGTCATAGCCCAAATGCCCCAAAAGAGTGGGATGGAAAGATCAAACGTGATGGTGGAGTTATACAGAGAAGATAGGACTTAACAAATAAATATGAATGCTGAATCATTAAATTGATATATCTTTTAGTCTCCAGTATTTTAGAGCAGTTAGGAGTAAAAACTTAAAATTGTGGAACTGTAACCCATGTGAAAGTCTGAAATATGTTCTACAACTAATTGTGGTGCTGTGCTTTGAAATTTATAGCTTTGTTGTATATATGTTATTTTTCACCAAAAAAGAAGGGAAAAAAAGTCGATTGTGACAATAAAAAAAATATTTAAGCCCTCTAGCCTCTTATATTCTGGAGTAGCTAGAAGGAAAAATGTGAGAGGATCATATGGTAGCCCATGACAGACTCTGGGATCTGTCCTGTAACTACTTGTTGAAGAGTGCTTTGAAAACTATCGCTTTTTTATTTCTTTGCTTTGTATATATGTTATACTACACAATAAAAAATGTTCAAAAAAATCATTACTAATTCTGTTCATTCATGTAGAAAAGGTTGATTGCATTTCTACTATTTTGCTGAAAAGATTTAATGGACTAACTGGCAACTAACCAACCAACCAAGTATATATATATTTTTTTCCATTAAATTTAGAACATATTTCTGCTCATACAATACACTTTAATACTTTATTTTATAAATTATAAAAAAAAATTTATCTTATTATGTATTATATTTAGAGACATGTAAACCAGTTTCAACACCCATAATTCCATTAGCCTAATACAATTGCTGCTGGCATTTTAGGAGTTTCATTCTACTTTCTTTCTTCCACATTTATTTCACCAGGGTTTTAATATTAATATACATATCTATTATGGATATAATTTTCTCAACTATTCAGAGAAATTTAAAGAAGGAAAATATCATTTTTCTCTATCCACATTCAACAGCAGTTTAGTAATGGCAAAGTGAGAGTTTACCTGCTCGTTTGCTAAGTATCTTATGCCACTATTCATACCAGAATGCAGTTGCACCAGGAAAAAGAAAAAGAATTGGTAGGGTTTAGGAACTAATCTCATTCTTCACTTTTATTGAAAGTACCATGATTACCAAGATTACAATTTCAGATACTCTCATCAGTAACGTCATTTTTAAGAATTCAAAGAACAGAGAAAACTGCTAAGTGCCCACTGTTTTCTGATTTTAGGTTTGTGTGTGTTTGATGGTCCAGAACTGAGCTAGCAAACCCTTGACCCTTACTGCCTCAGCTGGGAGCCCTGCAAACAATTTTCCCAGTGTGTTTGAGCTGTGGTTTATTCTTCATGGAGGAAGAACCACAACCTAAAACTATGTAAGAAATCATTTCTACTCCACCAGCTTACAAACATTGGTGAAAAATCTTGTATTTCCTTGTTTCCACGGGCACTTAGAACAAGTGCAAGATAACACCTTGAAATGCACGGTCTCCACTGTGTGTTTTGTGGTGTAGGTGATTGCTGACAGTGAGGTGGGCGGAGATAAATCAGGAGGGGTCAGGCTCTCACACGTATGCTTCAGGTTCATGATCTATTAACCTAAGGATGTGAAACCTGACAAAAGCAAAGTGGCCAAGAGAAAGCGCCAGTGCAGCATGTCTCAGCTGACTTTATCTTGACCTCCAGTGCCCAGTGTCTTGGATAAGGACATTTAGGATGGAGGGTAAGGGACAGACATGCCTGTGACACTGGACACCTCAACTGAATAATATTTTATTGTATGGGTATATCATGTGTAGATTATCCACTCATCAATTGATGGACATTTGGATTGTTTCCACCTTTTGGCTTTCATGAATAATGCTGATACAAACATTCAGATAAAAGTTTTTGCATGGGCATTTGTTTTCATTTCTCTTGGATGTACCCTTGGGGGTGGGATTGCTGTGTCTTCTGATAATATGTTTAACTGTTTGCAGAACTGTTGCAAATGAGGTCAGTTCCACTGGGGAGGGCTCTGGAGCTCTCTGTTCTTTGCGACGTTTCTCCCTTTCTACTTCCTACTCTCCCACCCCTCCCCGGTTCATTTTCTGAGCCTAAGCCATGGTGCTAGGGTGGTGCTGGGGTGGTGTTTAGCTGCTTAACTTTAGGAGCTAAGTCCTTGGTTGGGAGCAGGAAGGAGCCTCCACCCTTCTTGGCTTGCCTTTCCCAGCATGGAAATGCTGCCTACAAGCCACAACAAGGGCAATTTGAACCCCAGAAATCTCAGTGGTTTAGGACCCAACGTAAACGTCCATCGCACAAGTTGGGGCTGGTTTGTTAGTTTTGTTTCTCTGCAGAGTGCTGACTAATGCATCCTTCAGGCCACTCAATAAATGCCATATAAATGGAGACTTATAACAACAACAACAAAACCCTAATTAAAGGGTTCTAATGATGAAAATGGTAGTGTCACTGAAGATTAAACTGTAAAACATGCATTTGAAATTTATAAATGCAGATAATCTGATCTAATCCTCATAAACTTTATGGAAATGTTAACTGAAAATTTATGATAAATAGATGTTTATAGAACCTTTTACCTGAAAGATCTGCTTAACTTGGAATCATCTCATACAGCGTGGGCATTGTTTTCTGCTTATAAAAACGGAGAAGTATTACATGAGTCACTTTTTCCTTTGTTATCAGCAAATTTCATTCCCTGAACATGAATAGTTTTTCAAATCATTATTTCCCCACAGGTCTCAATTAAGTTCAAGCTTCACCAGGCTGTTTGTGTGACTGTGACAATATGAGGTACAGCTGACAGGGAAAAGGGGGCTATGTATTTGGTTTTATTAGAATTATTAATAGATTAGAAATTACTTTGCTTCTCAACTGGCCCTCCTGACAGCTGATTGACAAGAGTGAACATGAATTAGGCACAGAGGAATGGGATGAGGTATTCTGAATAATGCTACAAATGTGCGGAAACAAGAGGTGGCCCGAGCTGAATGGCCAAAGAGGCATACCAGGTGATTTAGTTTATTAAATGCTTCCAGAATGCAATATACCAGAAATGGAATGGCTTTTAAAAAGAAACATTTTTATTTTACAGATTTACAATTCTAAGGCCATAAAAATGTACACACTAAGGCATCCAGGAAAAGATAACTTAACTCAAGAAAGGTAGATGTCTGTCACATGGGAAGGCACCTGGCTGGTATCCTCTGATCCTGGTTCCCAGTTCCATTGCTTCCAGCTTCTGATGCCAGTGGTTTCCTCTCCAAGCATCTCTGGGCCTTCGCTTACTCCTCTGGGACACAGCTCTGGGTTCTGGCTTGCTTAGCATCTCATGAGAAGGCACATGGTGATGTCTTCTGGGCTCTGCATCTCAAAAAATCCGTGTCTAGGCATCTGTTCTCTCTGTTGGCACTCCAAGCATCTCCAGATGTCTGTCTCTGCTAACTCTGAGCTTTCTCCAAAATGCTTCCCCTTTTAAAGGACTCCAGTAAATTAATCAATATCCACTTGAATGGGTCGAGTCACATCTCCATCTAATCAAAAGGCCACACCTACACTTGAGTGTGTAAAATCTCCATAGAAGCAATTCAAACAAAAAGTCCCACCCACAACTGGGTGTGTCACACTCCAAGGAAACAATTCAGTTTCCACCCCACAATATTGAATCAGGATTAAAAGAAACATAGCTGCCCTCAGAAAATTGGATCAAGACAAAGGACATAGCTTTCTGGGGTACATAACAGCTTCAAACCAGCTCACCAGGCAGTGTTAATCTTAAATTTGGGCTTTAGTTCCAAAGTTTCATAATTCAATGAAATGTCAATGCAATCAAATTTTGAAGTTAGAAGATGGTTTAAATCAACCTCATGCATCACCTCTGTTTTTCTGTGTTATTCTTCGATGGTGGGTCTTGAATTAATGCATTAAAAACTCCAAGTTCTTTAACTATAAATTTTTCTACCCCAAACTTTATTGCCCCATTTAAAAACCTAGCTAAAAAATTTAACTTTCCTCCTTTGGTTGAAGTTCTAATTTATATAATGCCACTTTTAGTTTTAATATAGTAATCCTTAATTATAAATGTTAGAGACAATCATTTAGTTATAGTCTATAAATTTAGTCCAAGTTTTGAATCAAATTGAATTCCCGTCGCAAGTGCCACCTTAGTCTTTCATGCTTTAATTAACTAAGCAGTTTTAAATAAAATATATTTTAGTCTATCATTTCTAAAAATTAGCTTTACTGATGTTTTAAGAATTAAATGATTATTGTCAGGTTGCTGCAAAATTAATTGCTACCATTTAAATATAACTATACAAAGCAGAAAAAGCAACTAAGTTTAAAGTGCTTCTTGAAAATTTTAGTTATGAGATCCGTCATTGCTGACATCTTAATTTTGTTCTACTCTTTGACGGGTGCATTTACTTTTATGTAATTATGAGCTGTCAAAGGTCCTTTTCATAACAACAGATTTTATTTGCTTCACTGAGCTTAATGAAATCCATGTGCATGAGTGAATTTCACAGATATATTTAAATTTGGTACCTGAAATTCTTGTTTCTAATGGTACTAATATTTTAAAACATGAAGGCTAATGGAAGAAAGCCAACCATAGAATCATTAAAAATCACAGGTTCAGAGATCCTGAAGAAGACATTTAGTGCATGTCAATAACATTGGTCGGTTTTGTATTTAAATCATTTCAGTGTCATGGGATAACTTATATAATCTTAAGATTTTCTGTAATTTTCGTTGGAAATACATTCTGTTGTCAGAAGGTTTTTCTCATAACCAACAGCTTTGTTTTGTCCCCTAAGTCTCCCTAAAGGAGAAAGTTTAGTTCATTGCATGCTTTCTATAAAGCAGCCACTCAGACAAACACTCTGTGAGATTTAGAACCAATTCAACATTTGGGAGTTGGGAGGGAGAGCGAACTTCATGAAGCATACATAGTCCTTGTGCCCCCTCTCTGGCACCACAAGCTCTTTCTTACCCTTTTTCCCATCTCTGTCTTTCCCTCTCTCAAATTTCCCTTCTTCTCACAGCACCAAACATTTCTCTCTAGCCTAGGTTCTCTAGGCTTGAATCTCTGAACTACACCAGGAATTTAGGAAGTTGTATGGTTTGACACACTGAAGTAACATATAAAGAAGCCCAATAAATATTTTATGAATGCATTAAAAACCTTATTAAATGTGCCCTCTCAGAAATTGGTATTAAATACAGTGGAAAACAAATAGTTGTCACTCTTATTATTGTCTGTGTAGGTAAATACTATTATGCTTCTGTCTATTTACAAATTCATAACATCAGTGATCTTGAATTAGAAATCACATGGTTTCTTGGCTTAGAGCTCTTGACTTTCTACAATACTAAATGTGCAAATTCAGTGAAACTAAAACTTCTTCACTTTGAATAGTCATCAGGAATTCTCAAAAATAACATCATAATTTCAGGTTGAAGCTACAGACTAAAACGTTCATTAACTTTAAGGATGAAATATATTCTGAATTTGTGCAAATTCCTGGTTTATGTTTTGAAATTTTTACCCTTGCACTCTTTGTTGGCTTTGAACATAATCATTTAAAATGCTTTAGAATAATCTGTAACAAAATAATTAGGAATTTCTAGATGGCAGGAAATAGGTGCAATGTAGTTTTTACCTCTTCCACTATTGGCTTCATCTTTAGTGAATGAAAAAAGTAGATACTTTCATAGGCATTTTAACCTTGGTTTTATGTCTTCAACTAAATGTAATTAAGCAAATAGTCAAATAGCATCTACTATTTGTTGGAAAATATGTCAGTCAGATAAGGAAAAACAAAGAGAAAGCATTTTGCATGGGAAATTTTTTTAAATTGTGTTTTAACAGTTCACTTTGGAACATAAAGAAATGAGAGGTCGTGACAGATTTCCTATAAGGAATTTCCTAAAGAATATCATCAGGATTTCATGCATTTTGAGGATAATCAGATTTAGTTATTGAATATGTTAGGTTTGGAATGCACAGTGAATGAAAGGTAATTTTGGGCTGGTTATTGGGACATACCCATGAAGCAGTTTAGGCCTCATTCAATTTGGTTTTGTTTAGTAAGATTAAGCAGTTTGTACAGGTGGTAGTTTGATAGCTGACTTGAGCTCCATAACTTTCCCTTTAATAAAGCTAATTAAAGATGGGTTACTAGTAGTCAACTTGCAATCCTAGAGGGATCACCATTAATACATCTGTGATGGTGACTTCCATCCTGATACCCTCTCTTGGAGACATAGTGGCTTTTTCCACTCCCTTCTTTTGCTTTGCTGCCCATTACACTTAATAAATTGGGTTTGCTTTAATTTTTAAAGTGTCATTCTCAATATGATTGGATCATGCAGTTGGGTGAGGATGGCTGAGCATAGAAAAGAATTAATCCATTTACTTAATTTAGAAGTTATCTAGGATATGGTACCTGCTCTCAATTTGCTCAGAGTTGAGCAGGGTGGAAGTGAAGCCAATTACCAACAAGTAAATAAGTTTACTTATTTATAAATAAAACTGTAACAAGTTTTAAGACCATAGTAGAACATAGACTGGAAAGACTAAGCAATTACGTATTAATAGAGGACTTGCCTTTTTAAATGTATCTTGGGGAAATGGTTTGGAATTGATGAAGGAACAGAAGAAGAGTTGAATACTACACCAAAATTGATTAGAGGCCTTTGCGAAATTAGTAAATAGTTTGCCAAATGTCTTAGCACTTTCTGCTAAAACCCATATGCCCTTGACCAGTTAGTGATCATAACTTTGCATGCAGGATTAGAAATGTCAGTGTAAGGGAGTATAACTTCCACGTGGTAGCATCTTCTGCTCAAGTTAAACATGGAGACCTATTTGGATGCAGGCACCATGTTGTGTCTGAATTCTTTCTATTTTCTTTGACTTTATTCTGTTTATCTTTTTTGTGTAATTTCCTGAGTTGAACAGTTAGTCATTAGTTTAAATCTTTTGTTTTTAAAAATACCTTTATTTAAATTAATTACACTTTACCAGCATTGCCTGTGATTTAATATATAGAGTTTATTTCTTTTGGTCTGGTCAGTCAGATCCCAATAATTTCCCCTTTCAATCGTAATTTCTTCATGGGCTTATCAGTTATTTGGAAGTCTAGTATGAATTATTTGGAAGAGTGCTGTAATTTTCCCAATTTATGAAATTTTTGTGTTTGTGGTTATTGGAAATTTAATTTTACTGCATTGAGTCAGGCCCAGTGGTCTGCATAATAAATTCTTCCATATGTATAAGGGTTTATTTCATGACATAGTTTCTCATCAATTTTTGTGAATGTTCCATGCTGGCATGAAATTTTGCCTTCAGGCTCTTATGAGGCCATATGGCACTCTCATGTAATTGTATTATTCAAATCTCTATCCTTACTAATACCCATTTTCGTTTGTTAAATCAGTTTCCAAGGAAGGTAGATTAAATTGCATTTCTTGCATTTCTTCATTATTTTTTTCCTTTACCTACATTGGTAGGTTTTAGTAGGGTCAGGATTACTGTATCTTTCTGATGAATTTTTTCTTTAATTGTTAAATTATCAATCTGTCAAAAATTAAATGAAAAGTTTTGCCTTAATTTTATTTTATTTGAAATTAATATTGGTACAGTGGACTTGTGTTGGTATTTACCTGTTAAATTTTTTCTACTTTTAAAGTGTTCACCTTGGTCTCTCATTATGTTTTTTTTTTTTTTTGCATGGGCAGACACCGGGAATCGAACATGGGTCTCTGCCATGACAGGTGAGAACTCTGCCTGCTAAGCCACCGTGGCTCACCCTCTCATTATGTTTTAATGAGGTTAAAAAAAACACTCTTTAATTTTAATGGCAAGTTGAATCCACTTCTGTGCATAGTGATTGCTAATATATTGGGTTTGGGTTTATTTTCACTGTCTTATTTTATGTTTTCCATTATGCTGATTTTTCTTTGGTTATTTCTTTCTTGGTTTACCTTGAAATGATTGTGTTTCCTTCATGTGTAATACCATGTCTATATTATTTTTGTAGTTTTCTTTTATTTTTAAACTTCATATTTACTGGGGTCTAAAGCTGATAAAAATCTCTACTCTCACTGAAACCAGACAAGGTTCTTAAAGTTTTATAGTCTTGGTCATTCATGCCAATATCTTGCTGTTTGTTATTCTACTTTGGCATTTTTGTTTCTGTTTTTTAATACACCCCGCCCCCCACAGTTGTTATTTTAGTTATTGATAGCCAGTGGTTATTTGAATACACAAACAAGTCTATCAATTTCTTTGCATCAGTCAAAATATAATATTAGACAAGATATAATTTGCAGGAGTTTATTTGAACAGTTTGTGATACATGAATGGGGCAACATCAAAACCTACAAGTGGAAGGGCACTCTGCTGAAGGGGTGAAAAGGGGGAGTTTATACAAGGCAAATGCAGAAGCAAGTGAGGAAATGTTCTAATTGACCGTTAAGTTTCCATTTTACATGGCAGGGGGAGGCTAACAGAATGGGGAACAGGTAAACATTAATTAATATGGTATGCTTGTCTGTTCTGATAAACCCTCTCTCTTGGAACAAAACTCTAGCTTATCTGAAGTTCTATGGGTTGTGTTCCATTTTCTCAGACAGCTCCTGCAGGTCAACTGTTTTTGCCTTCTGGAAACTTCTTTCTTATGAAGGGATCTCTTTTAGCAACACCCAATGCAGGCAACCATTTTATTTTAGTTAAGATATCCCAGTGTGGGTTTCACTCACTTCTTGCTGAAGAATATTCATTGATAGTTCTTTCTAGGAAGTTCTGTGAGTGGTAAATTCTGTCTGTATTTGATTTGCCTGAAAATGTCTTTACTTGGCTTTCACTCTCGATTTATAAGTTATCTGGGTTTGATGATGCTAGGTTGACTGTTTTCCTTCAGCATATTGAAAATATTATTCTCTTTTCTTCCGTCTTCATTTTGATGAGGAATGTGATTTCAAATTATAATTCCTCCATAGATCATCTGTGTTTTCTTCTCTGTTTCTACTTCTTGAACTTTGTTTTTGTCTGTAGTGTTGTGTATTTTGCTATATTACAGGTAATATTATAGATTTTATTTCTGTTTATATTGCTTGGGACTCATTGACTTGCTTAGATTTCATGATTGACAACTTTTATTAATGCCAGAAAAACCTGAGCCACTCATTATTATTTAAAATGTTGTCTCTTCCCTTTTCTTTTTATTTCAAGTTATAGAATTATTATAGATTGATGCTGGTTTCTTTTGTTTTTCCTTCTCTTTAGCTGTGTGCTTTATTCTGGATAATTTTCTCACTTACATCAATTAATTTACTACTTTTCTCTTCATGTGTCTCTACCTACTATTTAAATTATCTATTGAACCTAAGTTGGTACAAACATGTTAGAGAATAATTTTGCAGCATCTAAATGAATTGAAGCTGAACATTCCTCAAACCCAGCAGGGATATATACCCTTGTAGGTATATACATACCCTAGATTAACTTTCACATATGCCTGTGGAAACATGAATGAGAATGTTTAGTTTGACATTGCTTGTTAAAGTGAGAAACTGGGTATCACCTGAATGTTTATTATCAGAAGAAAGAAAAATTGGTTGTGTATTTATATGTGAAAAAAGCAAGTTGTAGAATAATAACTAAAATTTATTAAATACTCTTACAAGATTCTAAGTTGTTTTCACGTATTATTTCATTTTTATCCTCACAACACTTCTAGGAGTACTATTGTTATCATCATTATCCCCATTTTACAGAGAAGTGAGGTATCTTTACCAAGACAAGTAGTTGGAAAATGGTAGAGCTGGGCTGGAACCCAGGTACCTGGCTCCAGGGTCCATTCTCTTAGCAGATACGTTATATTGTGCTTTGGGTAATTGTTGACAGCCTCTGAGGAATCTTTGCAAGGGTTACAGTTTGCAGACCTCTGTCCCAGAGTCTAGATAAAGGTGCATGCTTGTTCTTCCCTTCCGAGAGCCTCTGAGATCAAGTTCGCTTCCAAGTATACATGTGTGAGAAAAGGTAGAGGATGTAAACAGGCAGGAGCATGTCAGTTTACCTGAGAAGATAAACGTCTTGCTGTGTATAATTTTGAATAACTGTAAATTAACTTTGCTCACTCAGAAGGAGAAGAGGCAGATTTTTTAAATATTAAAGACCAAATCAATATTCCTAATGCTAAAAATGCTAATAATAGAGAGTTATAAGGATTCAATGAAATAGTCTATTTATAAAGTGCCTGGCACATAGTAGGAACTCATTAAATGCTTTGTTCTTTAGTCTAAAGTGCCTGTTTGCAGTACTATTGTTCATGCTAACACCTCAATAAACCATGGACTTTCATTGAAAAGCCCTTGAGGTCTGAATTTATGAATCCATATGTGCTGATTTCAGCAAATTCTAAGTATACAAGCAAAGAGACAAGAAATGCTAATGGATTTTGAGTAGCTATGCAAAGTCAGCAGTCAGAAAGATGTTTAAGAACTGTGAAAGTTTATTAGGAGAAAATTGAGGTCTCTTATTGGCCAATACCAAAAACAGTTTAGAAATAGTTAATAATTCCTATGTACAGTATGCCCTTGAAAACAGTCATGAATGTTTGTCACGTCAATAGACTATTTGTTCTTATTCTAGATGATGGTGAATGGTACTGATCAGGACGAAAACCTCAGCCACCATGAAGCTGAGCCCTTTCCACAGTTTCTACCCCTTTTCACAGTTCCTGAATCAATGAATTAAAAACAGGGATTTATTGAGCACCCACTTGTATCTAGCACTGCGGGTAGTATAGTCCATCAGTCCCAGAGCAAATCTGTCTTGGAATCCCTGTTCTGTGATCCTTGGCTTCTGAGCAGCACAGCTGGCAGGCCCCCTTCTCTAGGAAAGCTTCATGGACCTCAGCTTCTCTTTGTCCTCACGGCAGTGGACACCTCTTCCATACAGCTTCCCAGATCATGTATTGCTTATGGCTATTTGTATGCGTGTCTATCCGGCTAGACCGTGAGCTCATCCTTGAAAACAGAAACAATACTTTGTATTCTTTAGCACCTATCACAATTCCTGGCACCTTAATAATATTTATATAGTTGCTTGTTTAATACTTTTTCAAAAAAAAAGGATTTGAAATACCATATTAAAAATACATAAAGAGCAGCAGAAATGGGGTTGAAGAAAAATAAGGGTAAGGAAATAGAATCAAGGCCAATAATAATAATGACAAAATACATAATAATATTTAAGTGTTTACATTTGAGTGCCAAGCACTATTCTAATTGCTTTACATGTGTCATTCTCATTTATTCTTCATAATAATCCTGTGAGATGATTGCTATTATAATCACCATAAGATGAGAAAACAATGAGGCACAGAGAGGTTAAGTAACTTGTCCAAGCTCACACAGGTAGTAAGTGGGACTGGAACCTGGAGCTTGTGCTCTAACCACAGCTCTCCCAAGGCCAAGGACAGACATTCTGCATCACATCAATAAAAATTAAACTCCCCAATATAGGTCTATCTATAAAAATCATATAAATATGCACTGATGAACTAATATATTATGTACATCATAAAACACACCAAAAAAAGAAAATTAAAAAGGAAGAGAGAAAAATATAAATGTGCATGGAAGCTCTGCTGGGGCTGAGCATGTTTACTCTCTCGAGTGCACGCAGCCCTCTCCTGAGCACGTGGGTCCAGCAGGTGTTCCTGTGACCTGGATCCTTTCAACAGAGAACGAGGGTGACTACACACCACAGCCGTTCTCGGGTAGCAAACTAATGTGGTTCAAGTGTGCCCCTTCCTGCTGGCCGATTCATTCTATTAAGGATGATTATTTTAAAAATCAACCATATTAATTGAGCCTTTTCTGCATGACATTCACTGCATCAAAAGTTTCACTTGCATTTCTTCAACTAATCCTTATCACAGCCCTGCGAGGCGGTGATTATTATAATCACCAATTTGTAAATGAGGAAACGGAGATGCAGGAGAGGTTAATGTGACCAGCATGGGGTAGAGCTGAGATTTAAACCCATGTTTATTGGATTCTGAAGCCAATGGCCCTCATCACCTCTCTAGTAGCCTCAGAAATTCTGAAAACAGATGATCTTAAACAATAGTTCCTGTTTACAAGACTTAAAAAAAACTTGAAACAATGGCATAACGAACCACCCTGAATGAATGGCATACTGACAAGAATCCCCTGATTCAATAATTGTCAACATTTTGCCGTCTATACTTTTCTCTTCCTTCTTTTTTTTCCTGACTTTTAAAAAGCAAATCTTTGACATCCTATCACTTCATCCCTAAATTATGACACATATATCTGAAATATTAGGACATTTTATTACATAATCATCATACTTTTATCACTCCTAATAAACATAACATTAATTCCTTAATACTTTCTAATAACCAGTCTACATTCAAATATACCACAGATCAAAATTATTTTAAAGCCAGATGAAATGCGAGATTGGAGTTGCAAATGAAACCAGAGAAGCAAGGCCTAGTGCTTCAGCCTGACAGTTCTCTCAAAGCAACTCTGAGAAACGCTTGTCACTTTTCTTGTCAATAGCAAGGGATGGTAGCTCTTACTGAGCATTAATTCTGTGTCCTCCTGGGCTATGGCTTCTGATAGGACAAGAGGATATTAGTTATTGTATGCAGCCTGAGCATAATGCCTGTAGAGAGTAGACATGCAACTAATTGTGATTTGATAATCATATCTCCCTTAAAGCCAAGCAGTGTCATCACCGTTTCATTCAATCATTTCATTGGTCCTGCAAAGTGGCTACCATTATCCACTTCTACAGATGAGGAAACCGAAGGTCAGACTTGTCTAAGGAAACTAGATGGTAGAGGTGCTGAGATGCAACTCAGGCTGGTCCGGTTCAGAATCTGATTGGTCATCCATCTCTCAGTAATCGTGGCGGGACTCTGGTGGGGTGGTAGAGGTCTGAGCCCAGTGTGCTGGAGATGGTGGAAACTGGCTCCAACACTCCACTAGAACTACTCACGAAACAAGATACTTCGTAGCTCCATGTCCTACAAGATAACCAGTATTCTTCAAAACTTTTAAAATACTGCATTTAAAGAAATAACTCAGAAATAATTTCAAGTTCACTGGCAGGAGGGGCCAAGAACTGGAATAAACTTCTTCTGAGTCAAGCATAGTTCTGAAATCCTCAGTGCTGACTTTTTTAAGTCTCTTGGCTGGAAAACTCTTCCATTTCTGAGCTGCTAGTCACAATTGTCACCTTCAAGCTCTTCCCCAGTCCAACCCCTCTATGGAGTCATTTTGGACTCCCCTACCCTTAACTGAGGGCCTTTATCTCAGCTTGATTTGCTTCTATGATTTTGCTGTTACTTATACACTGTCTTGCATATTTCGCTTATTATTTAATGGATTTTAGAACATTAAATTTTTCTTTTGAAGTGTAATTAGGTGTACGTGGTGAACTCACTGAAAACAGTAATCATCATTTAACTTTATTTTGTATTTCTAAAAATATTGAGCCAATAAATGGTTAAACCTTTGATTAGGTAATTAGCCTATGTGAAACAGGAAAATGTCTCTAAAAATGTCTACAAATAATCCCTTTTTTATTTTTAATTTTTTTCTTTATTAGAGAAGTTGTGCGTTTACAGAACAATCATGCATAAACTACAAGGTTCCCATATAACACCCTATTATTAACACCTTGCCTTGGTGTAGAACATTAGTTACAACTAATGAAAGCACAGTTTTATAACTGTATTATTAACTATAGTCCATACTTTAACTCTACCAATAATTCTTTGCTTTAAGAAATAATTTGTTTTAACATTTAAAAAATAATGTTTTGAAGCAAAATAATTTTCATGCTAATATTAAATAGAGATGTGTTTTTACTAGATTATTTTGTTCTTGCTTATGAAGTAAAATCACATTCAAGAGAGGGCAAAATCTTCTGAACAAATGTCAACAAGATATTGCTTGTAATTATAGTCCCATTCTATTCTGAAAAATAGGACACACATTCAGAACATGTCACATCAGAACAGAGCACTGTCTGGTAGCATTTCTGGGCTGGCATTTTTTTGTGATTTTTACTACAAGAATTGTAATTCCAAGCATTTAAACAATTTAAATTTTCCATGATTCTCAAATTGACTTATAATTTTTAGGCCTTTTCCAGGGTAACTTGTGAATATTTTTTATAGCTTCACTATTTCTTTTCACACATCTTTTCACAGACATATGAAGGCAATGCAAGGTGACATTAAAGCCCTAGTATCAGCTTATTCACAGTAAATAAAAACTGAACAACTACCTCTGCTTGATATGGTAGTTTAGTGGATTGTTCACGACTGATGGATTTTACCTGTAGTGTCTACAATATGGTCTATGGTCTGTTAGCTCTTCAGCTTTATGCCAGGTCTAAGATGAGACATTATTTACTTCCTGACTGTTCTCCAAATCCATTTTGGGGATTCTCTAAAATACTAAGATACTTTCCCAATGTAGCACATTGGGGGCCCTATCGCCTCCACCAAATTTATTCTAAACTCTGATTATTGGGTTCACCATTGTGAATGATGTCATCAGACATCACCAGAACCTGGCACATAATAGTTGAGTAACAATTGTGGTTAATGAATGGATGCATGAATAAATAAAGGCATGTTTCTGTAAGACCTCGTCTTAGGTCTTCCTTAAGGAAAGGCTTCCTTAAAGTACCACAAACTGGGTGGCTGAAGATGACAGATATTTATTGTCTCATAATTCTGGGGATTGAAATCGAGGAGTCAGCAGAGCCGAACTCCCTCTGGAAGCTCTAGGGAAGAATTATTCCTTGCCTCTCTCTTGGCTTCTGGTGACCCCAGGTATTCTTGGCTTGTGGTGGCATCAACCCAATTCCTGCCACTATTTTCATGTGATTGTCTTCTCTCTTGAGTCTGTGTCTCTGTATCCAAATGTACCTCTTCTTACAAGGACACCTGTCAAATTATTTTTCAACAAATCACTTTAATTGTGACTGTTGATTTTCAGATTTACCACTGGCCCAACACATATCTAATTTAAACTGAATTCTAATAAATGTGTTTCTGCAGACATTTTGTCTCCTTGCACGTGTTTTGCTATGTGGAACATTTTCTGGCATACTTTCCATGGTCATGAGGAAGACCCCCCTTTTTTTTAACCTGAATTTCCATTATTTATTTAAGAAGACAAGACCAGTTGTGTTAGGACAGTTTTAAACAATCTGTAATTTCCTACCATATGTACCTCTATTATATCAATGCATAATAATAAATAGGCTACTCTTATATGTCACTTGCAGTCAAATCTGTCTCTAGGCAATTCATGTTTGTCAATTTGTAACTATTCTTCTGAAAATGGCCAGAATGTTTTTGCCCAGAAAGTCAGACTTCCTGCTGACTTTAGAATTACACATTTGGTAACTTTTGAAAGCAGTTTTCATTCAATTTGCAATGCAAGTTTGTATTTTTATCATTATTTAATATTTACTGAATATATAATTACATAAGTAATTCATATACTTTATAGAGATTTTAAAAATTAAAATATAAAGAAAAATTATGTCATAATCTCAATACCACTAGTATCTTAATGTATTTTTGTGCCATCTTTTTCTCTATGCCTTTAAAATGATCTCTGTTAGAATTATCCACTCAGCATTCCATCTAGTCAAATGACCAATGTCATTTTGGAGAAAGATAAAAATAATTCAATAATCCAGCTATAATAAAATCCTCTTATTGCCCATGTGGGTTGAGTCATTTATTTTTCCCTTTGTACTCTGTGACTATCTTTTACTTACTTTAAGTTTCTCAAGGTTAAAATTATTGGTCTGTCTTCCAGCTCACTTATTTTTCCTCCTGCTTCTTTGAATCTCCTATTGTGTATCTGTAGTATATTTCTAATTTGGGCTACTGAATCTTTCATCTCTGTGAGATCTTCCATTTTTATACTTAATCTTTTGAATTCTTCTTTATACTCTTCTAGTGTCTTCCTTATATCATTTACTTCTTTATAAATATCCATATTCTGTGCCCACTCTGGAGTTTTGAGTTGGTCATTTGGCTGGGTCACTTATGCTTGGATCTTCAGTGCTTTGTGATTTTCTGTTGATCTCTATAGATTGGGAGAAGGATTAAAGGAGAAGGAGGCGGTATAGCAGAGGAAATGGGATTTAGCAAATGAGTATGACTGCTGCATCCCTATATTACTATTCCTACTACCTTCCAGTATTTTGGAGCAGCTAGAAGGAAAAATCTGAGATGGTGGAATGATAGCCCATGACAAATTCTGGAATCTGTTCTGTAACTATTTGTTGAAGTGTGCATTGAGAATTATTGCTTTTTTTCTTTCTTTGCTTTATATATATGTTATATTTTATAATACAAAAGTTTAAAAAATTATTTGAGTTACACAGTAAACATAATTTTGGAGTTTCCATTGTCTATTCATGCCTTAGAAAGGATGCAAAACAATCTTCTTAATAAATTTTGGCTTTATCATTGAGCAGGTGACTGTGCCTTCATAAGCTACGAGTTTTCACAGGAAGTAGCCACCCCCAAGCCCAGTTCAATTGTCTGTTAAGACATAAGGTCTTTATTCAACTTCACCGCTAAATGGAAGCCTTCAAACTGCTTATTGGAAGGATGCTATCCAGTTCTTTGTCTCCAGTATTCACTAAATCTTGATCAATGAAATAATATTATTTCATTAATTATAAATAATAATTTATTTATAATTTATTATAAATAAATTATAATAATTTATTTTTAATTATAATAATTATAATTAAATTCCTAGATATTCTAAAATATACCCTTGAACTCTGTTAAATATGTTATCTGTCTATGTTGGGCCTTACCAGATTGATTTTTCTGAAATCAAAATCAGTTTGATGCCATCAGATTATGAGGATTGTTATGATAAATGCTTTGTGAAAACCCATCATCATATCTAATATAATGTCTCTGAGAACATCATTCCTTACATAACCATGTTCTCTTCATGAAGACTGCATAGCTTCATTTCTGAGCTATTGGTTTGTATTTATCTTGGGCAGTTTATGAATTGTCCAACTCAGAAGGTTTCCCTTTGTATGTTGGCTTCCAAATGCTTAGAGGAGCATGACTTTGGAGTTTTTCTATTTGTGCATTAGAGAAGAAGCAAAGCAATTGTCTTCATAAATTTTTACCTTATTTTTGGAGGCTTCATTCTCTGTTTCACTTCAAATGCCCACTCTTATTCCTCTTTATTTTATTTCATGTCATTTGTGGAATTTTCTGTTTATTATAAGCGTTCTTTAAGCCCTTTCTGAAATGAGTTTTTGGGTGAATAAATAAAATCAACCAATTAAATCCCAATTTCCTGATAGGATTTTCTCAATTTTAGAATGACTTTAATGCAATCATGTAATGACTCAATGAAATTTTGTTTTGAATTTGAATTTTGTTTGATTTTCTTTATTTTTCTAATCTTTCTACATTTTTATGGATACTTTTTTTAAAAAAACTTTGTTTTGTAGTAACACATATACAACTCAGAATTTTCCCATTTAACTACTTTTAAGTGTACCATTAAGTACTATTAATTACATTCACAATATTGTGCTACCATCACCAACATCCATTACTCCAGTATTTTATCTCTTCAAACTGAAACTTTGCACCCATTAAACAGCAATATTCACTTCCACTTATCAATCCCTCACCCTCTGTAAACTATAATCTGTTATATGTTTCTATGAATTTGCTTAGTCTAGGTATTTCAGAAAAGCATGCCCACTTCTCCACACCTCTCCTCCCCCCCTTAATTAATTACCATGAGTACAAGCATGTTGACAGACGTGATCCCCGACTTTGACCATTTTGAGGGGTCAGCACCTCAGGTGACTGGAGCCCTTTTCTGGGAATCTGTAGTTAAGACTGATATTTTGGCAGAATTCTTGCCTGCCATGCTAGAGACCCGGGTTTGATTCTGGGGCCTGTCCATGCAAAAAAAAAAGAGGTGATATCTGAGTTTCCTGGTTAGATTCTGGATGGAAATTTGAATCCTATCTGTTGACAGTGGCCATTTTGCCCCATGTGGTCTTAGAAACAGAAAGAGATTAAATTGCAAGCAAGTAAGAAAGCAGTGCATTTACAAATCTCCAGTTTCTTTTTTTTTTTTTTATGTGGGCAGGCACCGGGAATCGAACCCGGGTCCTCTGGCATAGCAGGCAAGCATTCTTGCCTGCTGAGCCACCGTGGCCCACCCAAAATCTCCAGTTTCTAATCAAATCCATCACAGAGACATACCTGTACCTGGCCCCTAGACTTTGTGAAATGTATTTGTGTTTTTTTAATAAAATTACTCTTAAGTTAGCTTGAGTGATTTTTGTTATTGGCAAAGAAAAAATGTTTTAATACACTGCAGAATTCTGGAGTAGACATTCACCATCTTCCTATATATTCTCATGGTTCTGTAAACACAATTGCTCCCTCTGTACCTTTGATCATGGGTTTTTCTCTAGCTATTGACTCTACCTTCCAGAATGTTCCTTACTCTTCAAGATTGACTTTCAGTGTTGCTTGCTCATTGAGGCCTTTTTGACCTTCTTTCAACATCCCTTTCTGATCCTTACATTTTAGATAGAGTTAGTTTCTTCTTCTCTGCCCTTCCACCTTTCTTTTATAGCACTTAACATGAAGTAGGCTTTGTTTGTTTGTTTGTTTGTTTTTAATTCATGAGTTTTCCTCTGTAATTAGGTGAAACATTCCTCTGGCCAAGACATAAGACCCAGAACTTGGTATTTAAAAAATGTTTTTTGAATGAATAAACATAGACAAATACAACAATTCATTCTTTCATCAGCCCAAGTCCAGTGGTTCAGGAATACCCATGCTTGAAACCTCAGTAGCTTAACACTAATCTGAACTGAGGTGCTGGGATGTCAGTGGAGAGGCTGTGAAGTTTGGAGTCAGGCAGGCCTGCCCTTTACAAGTTACAAGACCTTGGATAAGTTATTTAACCTCTCTGGGCATCCGAGCTGGTTAAAAGCTCCATAACTTTCCTTTAAATGGAGGCAAAAATTGCCATCTTTCTTTAGAAACAACTTACAGTTTGCTGTTTAATGTTTTACATTTTTTCCAAACTGTCATACCATGGATAAAAATGTGAGTAGATTTGGGTACTTAAGTAGACTTCGAAAACAACAGGAGAACAACAGCAATATCTGAAGGGATATAATCATCAAAAATTGTTGACATTGGAGACAAAAATGGAGACAATTTATTTTTCAACGTGACATGAAGAGTCCATCAAAACATGCACAAATCTTCTTAAAGAAAAAGGGAGACATATTTAGTGCTATGGCCATCCCAGTCATTGAATTTGAATGTATTAGAGAGAATCTGGAATGGACTCGAAGTAGTTGCCATGAAATACATAATAATAAAGATTTATTGAAACAACTCCCTATTTGGAAACAGCTCTTTATCAAATGTAAGAAATAGAGTTGCATTATTCCAAGGAGACCTCCTCTCATAATAAAATGTAGTAATACATATAGAAAGTATAAAATGCTTGCTTTTAAAACATAGCTTTTGGACTAGAGCCTTTCATTTCTTATCATAGAAGATAGAAGCATTTCAAAGCTCATAGTATTTGAAATCCCATTTATATTCACAATAGTCCTTGCTTTTAAATTTTTAATAGATACTTTGACTTCTAAAGAGAAGAATTCATATATAAAGATCATAAAAACTTGTCAATATAGAATTTCCATAGATTATTTCTAGTTAATTGCCTTGAAGATAGCTGGGTTTTCTCTTGCTTTTGCATGTGCAATTATGAGATGAAACATTAAAATTTAAGAAAATCAGATTTCATCTGCAAAATATGCAAAAATAGCATTGTTTAACAACCTTGGCCAGGGACAACGAACCAGATACTTTCCAATGGCTTAATTAATCCCTGATACTAAATTAAGTTCTTCTTTAAATTAACTGGCGTGCAACTGCAGCTGATAACATCACAGCTTTTGAAGGTCTCCCATGGAGTGACATAGACAAAACTAGAGTCTATCTTCTGAAACGTCATCTGACTTCTGCCTTATTCTACATATTTCCAATGGCTGAATTCTCACAAAGTTTCCAAAGTATTTGATAAAATGCTATTTTGAAATATCTTTTATTTTAGGCCCTAGTACAGTTCAACCTTTGGTGGCTCTATATTGCATACAAGAGAAACTCTAACCCCACAGGGTTCTTCACAGTCTGACATCACATATTTTCCCAATCTTTCCTAAGCCATTGCACCATGCTGTCTATACTCTAATGGTATGAATCCACTATATACTTCTGCGTCCACATTTTTATGGTATGAATCCACCATATAATTCTGCTTCCCAATTTTTCAACATCTGTTTTGTTTGTTTGAAAAACTTCTCCACCTTTGCTCTGTGGAACTCTTCTATAACCCAACCCTAAGATCCCTTCTCTATGAAGTCTTTATGTTCTCCTCTAGAGCAGTAGCTGCTCATCTTAATATAGCCCCACAACACTTTGAATATACTTCCTTTAAAGCACCAACTATATTGCATTTTAATTATTTAACACTATAAATATGTTGGGGCAGAAACCACCTCTTCTTCATCTTTAATATCCCCCATGCCTTTTTACTGGATTGGAATATTGAAGGAAATGGATAATTGTTTCTTTACTTAATTATGATTACTCACAGCCTCACCAAGGCTTTAAAAAAGTGAATGCTGCCCCCATCCAACATGCACAAAGCACTAACTATGTTCCAGCCACCATACTAAGGTTGTCTATGTATTATATCATTAAATTCTCACAAATACCATATGAAGTGAGCTATTAACATATATTGGATTAAAAATAACAAAGGGACTTTGCAACATCGTGATGCCTCGGCTTCTCAGACCCTTCATTATGTCGTTTGATGACCACACTGACACCTGCTCATACAAGATAAACAGCTTCTCCCTCTCCTTCCCACATCCTGCCCCAGGTTCCTGTCTCCGGGAAAATCAAATATAACTGCCAGCCCCACTCCTGTTTGACCAACCATTGCAGCTCCATCCAGATAATGTTATAAAAGCACAAGTCCTTAGGTCCACTCTAACCTTTTGTTCCCCATCTGCTTGGTGGAGCCCAGCTTCTGGACATGTTCCCCACATGGTGTGTGAGCATGCCACAGCTCTCATCAACTGCTCTTCCAGATGTCTCTGGTGTCACTCATCCTTGCCACATCTGGCTGTCCATCTAAACATCCTCACACACGTGACAATGAAATATCTCTCATTCCCCTGGAAGCAGCAACCAATGGTGGGAGTTTCTTCAGACCAAAGGACCAGATTCTTACTTGGAAGCCCTCTTGGCTGGAGAAGAGTATGATTCTCCATCATTTATACCGAGTATTAATAATAACAACCATTTGTTACGTATCTTATTTCAGGTCCTTTATAAGCATTACCTCTATTGCCATTTTGTAATCTATAATCTGAGGTTTCAAAAGGAAGTTTCCGAAATTTCATTGCAAATTAACAATGCAAATGGATTAAAACTCAGATCACACCGTAAAGTGCCTATTTTTCCTGCCAACCACGTGGGCCTTTTATACTGTGGAGCCTGACTGGTACCCTCAAAGTTTGCTCTTTCAAGTTTTCTTCCTTTATTACAGGGCAAGATTTATTAAATTCTATCCATAACTCACGTAGTTGAAAATTGGTCAAGTCTTTCAACTTTCCACCTGGTAAATGATTGTGTCAGGTGCGTTTACAGGTTTAATTTGATTCTGTTCTTCTTATTATTCCTATTGAGATTTCACCAAATTTTATTATGGGCCAAATTTAGCCAGAGGAAGAAATGGAGGATGCAAAGTCTTCACATAATCCACACATTTACCACTCAACTCAGGTTGAAAGTTGGATGTGCATCTTAAGTTCACAGTCTATGCATACCAGAGAGGAAACCTGTTTATATCTTTCTGAAAACTGGGAAAAAACAACTGTCAAGAACGTAAAATTAAAAAAAATGAGTAAGTGACTCAAAGTAAAGCTCAGCACACCTGTCTGAGTCTAAAATGTTAACACCTTAAGAAAACAGGTTCCTGAACCCACACAGTTCTCAGATCAATAATTAGCTATTTGCGTTGTAAAGATAGCACCTTCTCTCCAATTTGCAGAGGCAGTCTATTCAGAAGAACTTCGCCAATTTATTCTAAACTGATTTTGCTCCTAGATATTCTGTTCTACCGGCTTCTCACAGTTGATACTTCAATTGGAAGGAATTTGGGAAAGGAGAAAACTAGAGCAATTTTGTTAACTCGGCTTTCTTAACAAAAAGTCTTCTATTGTTTGGGGCAACAAGACTAACACTGACCCAAGCTTAGGGAGTTAGCTTTTAGGCCCTACTTAAGAATAAGGGCTTTTGAACTCATCACTTAGCACGACAGAACTCACCTCATTCCTTCAGAGTAAGTGGGGAAGGGGGACTATTCCATTCAGTCGTATTCTGGGGGGGTAATACATTGAATTCTTTTCCTAGTTAATTAATTCCTCTTCTTGATGGGAGAGTAGATTAGCTGAAAAACTTTATTGCATGGCTGTCTCTTCCCCTAGATCATGAATTTTTGAGGGCGAGGACAGTATCATATCCCCTTTTCTATCCTTGGCACCTAGCACAGACTATCACACAAAATTGCCACTGAACAAATTTTTATTGTTTGAATTAAAGAAACAGAATGACTACACCAACAGGTTTGGAAATTTTGTTTTCCTTCTGAGTTCTTCCCCATCTCAATTAATGGCACTTGCACCCTTCTCCAACTCAGACAAAAGAAACAAAAGCAGCCACCACGGGGGCCACCAAGGAAACCCTGGAGTCTCCTTGAGCCTTCACTTTCTTTCATATCCCAAAATACAACAACAAATCCTATTGTTTCTCCCTTCCACATATACCTCCGCTGTCTCCCACTTCTATCTCTCATGCTACCACAGACTTCCTCATCCTTCTTGGCCTGGATTGTGAAAACAATTTCCTCACTGGTCTGGTATGTTCTTGTTTCCCTTTATAATGTTCACAACACAGCAGCTTATGTGATCCTTCAGAATCTTAAATCAGATCAGGTCATTCCTGTACTCATATCCGGCCAATGGCTTCCCATCATATTCACAGAAAAAGCTGACATTTTAATATGACTTATGAGGTCCTATGTAAAAGTGCCCTATATTACCTCTGTGAGCTCCAGCCCTATCCTTGCTTCCCCACATTTGCTCTGCTATAACCACAGCACCTTAATAGCACTTCTTTGACTACACGTGACTTCCTTGACTCCCTGCCTCAGGGCCTTTGCACTGGCTGCCTTCCTTCTACTTAGTATTCTTATCCCTCAGTGTCCATATAGCTCATTCCTCCCTTAATTAAAGTCTTTCTTCAAATGTCTCCTCAGTGAAACCTTTCCTTGCAAGGCTGTCTAAAATTTCAACACCTCCCCAATCAACACTTCTTATCCTGCTTCCCTGTTTAATGTTTTCTATTTATCTCCTATTACTTTCTCATACATCATGCTTTTACTTATTTTTACTGTAAGTTCAATAGATTATAAACTCCACGAGGACAGTGATTACTATCTTTGTCTCCATCCGTCAGTTTTGCTTCTTGGATTCAGTTTCATGTGTTAGAATTCAGGATGCAGCTCACATCCTCCTGAGTTAGTAACCCTGGAAAAGAGAAGGATAGTTCTTCTCAATTTCTCTGGCACAGAGAATGGAAGGTCACTTTCCAGCAGAAATACCATGTTATATGTGACAACCTCTAGGTAAGCATCTCTCTATTTTATTTTTTACATGAACCTTTCATAAACTGGAAAGAAAGACATCTTATTTATAGACAAGATATGTGGTGGGAGCGTGTCTTAAGGAAATGCATGGATTTATCGACATATTAAATAATGATAGAGTACCTAGGAAACACAATATGTTCCTTTTAAGAATTTGCGATCACAAAAGACTCTCCATCTGGTTCATATATTCTGGACACCTTAATATATAACTGCCAATATATTGGCAAAAAGTCACTGTCAGGGTGGAATGCATGAAAAAAAGTACAATCTAGGGGCAACTAGAAAAGAAGGCATCACTACTGAAATTGTTCATTGGAGACATTGCTCCAAATGATACATGATTTTGCCGTGATGTTTCAAAGGCTCAGTGGAAAGTATAATTCCTTATCCCAGGCGAGATTTGATTACAAAATGTGTGATATCTTTGTCTCCAGGTATAAATGAATAATAATGGCATTTTGGGGGAGGAGGTTGACAGGGCCTAACACAATCATAATTTTCTGATTGGATGGTATGCATCCAACATATTGAAGTCTCTTTGAGGCAGACACAGAAGCAAAGATCTTTTTTAGTGCACAAGTTCACGGGATGGTGGGATCTAGATTGAAGATTTAATAAAGGCAGAACAAAATGGAGAATTCATGCTTAGAAAGGGTTTCTAAATATATTCCATCTGGCTAAAGTAAATTGTACACTATATTAAAAACATGTTAATTCCCTGTTGGGGAATAATACTTCATGAAACTCTTGTAGGGTGAAAGACTGGATATGATAGACACTGCATCAGCAACCTCACAAGACAGATAGAGAAATATTGGGCTCTGAGGCTAGATGAGTTGGTTTGTGTCCAGTGTACTTGAGTAAGTCTTGTTGGTGTGAAGAGATATAAGGACAGATTTCATTTAATGGCAAGGGTAGGGAGGAGAAGTTTGTCCTAATAGAGAGATTGTTCTGATATTAGGGTATTTTAGAGTTTGGTCTGGGAAAAAATATGACACAAAGTTGATAAGAGTGTTCATTTTTCCAGAGCTTTTTCTCTCTAGAGAATTGAAGAGCTGCTAGCCAATTTCTCATACTAACAGTCTCATTAACTACTGTGGTAGTTAGAGTCAGTTGTCAACTTGGCCAGGTGAATGTTCCTAGTTCTGTTGCTGTGAGCATGAGCCAATGGTACGTGAACCTCATCTGTTGCTGATTACATCTGGTCGGCTAGGAGGCGTGCCTGCTGCAATGAATGACGTTTGACTTAATTGGCTGGTGCTTAAATGAGAGAGCTCAATGTAACACAGCCCGAGCAGCTCAACATACCTATCTCAGCACTCATAGCTTAGCCCAGGCCTTTGCAGATGCAGAAAGAAATCACCCCCAGGAAAGTTGTTGGAACCTAGAAGCCTGGAGAGAAGGCCAGCAGAGACTGTCCTGTGCCTTCCCATGTAAGAAAGAACCTCAGTGGAAAGTTAGCTGCCTTTCCTCTGAAGAACTAACAAAATAAATCCCCTTTTATTAAAAGCCAGTCCATCTCTGGTGTGTTGCATTCTGGCAGTTAGCAAACTAGAACCTTTGGTCCTGGCCCAGGGCTTTCTGAAACTACTCAAGTGTTCAGAGCTTCCTTTGTCTTGTCATGAGTTTTGTGTTCATGGTCTCTTTTTTGTTGTTGAAATTCATGTAATGATGAACTAAAATGAGATCTTTAGTTGATGTTTTGAGTTTTGACTTCATCAATGCCTGCGTGACCACTGGAGAAATTTCAGTCTTTCCATGTAAGCAGCTGACTTTTCTCCTTTATTTTGTTGGTGGTTGTTTATTTCAGTCTAAGTGACCCCTCTCTGGTCTCCGCAAATGGGGCCCAGGTGCACAGGCATCACTTTAGGGAGTCTGATATTGAAGCTAGAGCGTAACTTGGTTATGATCTGTTTGCCCACGTGGGATCTAGACTTTTGTCACAGTCTGTACTTTTTACTAAATTTCTAAGTTTTTCTGCTACTCAAAGAGCAGTCATAGTTTCTCTGGTGGTAATATTCATATGCTGCACACAGAGATCTCTTGATGGACACACAAATTGAGCATTTGCAGTTCTGACAGGTGAGTTGAGCTTTTCTAATTTCTGCATTTTTGTGTGTATTTTTCTAGATATTTTCCCTAACTTGAAAACTCATTTTGTGGTGATATTACTGGCCATACTGCGCTCACATATGATGAGCAGGTGCCCTTTTAACATTGTGGGGAATCCTTTAGGCACCCTTGACTAACTCCTCAGGTTGTATGGTTTTCTTGCAGGAAATTCATGCACACTAAAATGGCCCTCATATGGAGGATTTCATTTTTAATTTCAGGGTGAGTCAGCATGATAAGAAGGCCTTGCTGGAGCTAGAGGCTCCTCCATGACCCATTTGTTGGTCATGTCCTAGCTCAAGTACAGAGGCCAGATGAAATAAAGCTGGGAGCTGGCTGCTGCATTTGGTTACATAGAGGTGATAGGTGACCTCAAGAGTCAATTCTGAAGAGAGGCAAGGGTTGAAGCCAGACTGGCATGGTTTAAAGACTGAAAGGGGGACAAGGAAACGTTAACTATGGACAACTCCTCTGAGAATTTCACTATGGGGAAGAACAGAAATATGGAGGGATATCTAGAGTGGAATAAGGAATCAAATGAAGTTTATTTTAAGGTTGAGAAATCAAAGGGTTGGTCTATAGGCTGCTGGGAGAGATCCAGTCAAAAGGGATGCAGAAGAGAGAATCAAACTGCTTGAATTTATTTCTTGAGAGAGAGGATGTGGGGTCCACAGCTTGGAAAGGCAAGCTTGGAAAGATTGGCTTTTTATAGGATTGGGGAACAAGAGAGGAGACAGAACAAATGAGAATATATGAAAGGTAAGGAAAGAGATTTTTTTGGTTGGTTCTCTCAGTGAAGGGAAGGGAGGTCATAGGAAGGGCTTACAGTCTGTTTTGACTGTCTCTTGGGAGACCAGTAACTTTCCTGAATCTCAATTTCCTAATCTGTAAATTTGAAATACTGTCATTATTAATCTCAGGTGGTTGTTGAGAGGATTGTTAATCTGTGTAAAGGTACAAATTTAGTTCGGTTCCTAGCACAAAATCATACAATAAATGTTGATAATTTTCCCCCCCTTATGAACGCTTTCACCCTCTTTGAAGAGAAAGTGGTGCAATTTCACACCTTTGTCACAATTGTAGGATACGACTGAGGAAGGGAGAAGAGCAGCGGGGCTTATAGTAGAGAAGAAATGACTAAATGGGGAGATTTCCTGGAAGGTGAATCTGTTCTAAACATATTTGATGTTAGATGTTAGATATTTTATATATACCCAATTCCAGTTGGGAATTGTTATGCAAATGTTATGCAAATGTTAAATGGCAACAAGCATCTGAAGAGAGACTTTATGTTTTTTATTAATTTAATTTCTTTATTACTAGTTGAAACCTATTAATTTAGAGCTGCAAACTTCAGCATTTATTTCAGGTTAATTATGGTATATGCAGGATTTTGTTGAGTTTGCATAGGAGAAAACAGATTTATAATCTGAGAAAAGTCACTCAGTGAAATGAGTGTGACATGGACAAGAGTTCATTCATTTCTAGCAAATATTGGTATGTTGCTTTTCACTGAGAAGGACTTTGTTGCCGGTAGTTTGAAATAAACGTGACAGAGCTGTAGCTAAGACTTCTCTGCATGATTTAGATTTCTCTGTCCCATGATGCTGAAGAGTAAGCTTTTGGGAGATATTTTTTCAAGTGGCTGCTTCCACTTTGCATATGGGTTTAGCATGAAAGTGGAAAATGGAAATTACCTTATAGCATCAGCCAGTAACCTCTCTACCTGCAGCCTAAGCTGGTTTGGATGTTTGGGGGGAAAATATCCTCAGCCTTTAAAAAATGGTTATTTTAAATTTTGCGAACAGACGTCAAAATGACCAAATATGAAAACGAGTCATCTCAAAAGATTTTGATAATGCTTCTGTGCCAACTCTTGCAAGGAAAACACTCTACTTTTCCATTTCCAGGTCTTTTTTGGGTGTGCAGATTTTCACGTTCTCTTATCTGAGACATTACCTTGAACACAGATCATTAGACTGTAGGATATGGGAATTGAAGCAATATTTACTTATTTTTATCTGTGTTAATGTGAGAAGGGCACTGAAAATAATTCTGAGATGGTGGCAGTGATCTGACAGGACCAGATGAGATACATGCACAATGATAATTTTATACTGAGATTTAAAAATTCTATCAACAAAATATTAAATACCTTAAATGGCACCATTTTATTGCCCTATCATTTCTGTCTTTTCTGTGCCTCCCTGCCTTGGCCCATTTTGTTCCATTTATACCAGTACCTCAGAACACTTCATTTGAAACTCAAAATAGTATTTGAATTACCAATTAATTCTACTGAAAAATCACTGAATATTGCCTAAGCCCTGCGGGCTTCACAGGAATAATGAAGAGTTTAGCAGGAAATTATTTCAACCTCTTGCCATTGCATCCTCTAGTGCAGGAACTGCCCTTTAGCGTCCAAGGGGGAAATGTCTCCTCTGTGTCCGGTAGAAGTGCCTTGGATTCCTTTAGAGCTTGCGCCTCTGGTTATTTTGTCTTTCCCTTCTTGACAGCTGTCATCACTCTAGTATTTAAATATGTCCAAGAATCTGTTCCTCTTTTAGCTATCAATTTATCTTTTTTCATCTCCTACAAAGTATGTTTCTAAAAGAGTATTCTTTTTTTTTCCCTACCCATTTTCTCCTGAATCCACTGATACCTGCTTCGGCCACCACTAATCTACTGCATTTGTCCCCATTTGTGACCTCCTAGTTGTTAAATCCAATAGACATTTTCAGTTTTTATATGAAATTAATGGGAATTAGAAACAGCCATTCAAAATTCTATCTTAAAGATGAAAAAAGATTATGAGAGCAAGGAGAAAGCATTTTCAAATAAGGTCCATTATTATTATTTTTTTCTGGTAGACAATCATTAAGAAAAACATGCGCAGATCTAGTAAACCTCCCTTCTTTCATCACTGGACCATAAGCACCGGTTAAATGTTCATAAAATATCTGAAAGAGGACTGTTTTTCCTACTGGATCTTTTTTTCTTCTCGAAGTGATCATCTGGAAGTTAAGATTCATGTAACCCATTTCTCCCCTTTGCTCTTTTCTCTCAGCTGGAAGGGCACATGTTAGCTTTTTCTCCCAGTTTCTTGTTTCATGACGCTCCCTCAGGAGTATTTTTCTACATCTCCAAAGGTTGCTCTAAAGCTTTTTCCAAAAAACTTAAAGGATTCCAGTGAGCAGCCCCACTTTGAATAGGTGGAGACACATCTCCATGGAAACCATCTAATCAATATTACCACCCACAATTGTATGGGTCATATCTCCATGGGAATAATAATAAGATCCCAACCAGAAATATTGAATGAGGATGAAAGGACATGGCTTTTCTGGGGTACACAACAGATTCAAACTGTCACACTATCCATATAAACTTATATTTGTTGAATGCCATGCTTTTAGTCATATTTCTTACTTTGTAGATATTTGTTATTTTAGCTAGACATTATATTGTATTGTTTAAAACTCTGCACTGAAAACAGAATATAGATTTATGTTTTAAATTTTGTAACATAAAATATATAGATTCATTAGATTGAAGTCAAAGAATTTTAGCTTTGACTTGATTCCTTTTGATAATCCATCTTTCGGTAGAAATACTGTACTTCTCCATTCCTTTAAATGCATAGAAACATGCTTACTTGAATTTAAAAATTCTTTCTAAAAAAAAAGATTGATTTGACTAATTGGTTTGACAAGGAGAACTGGCTTTGCTAGTTAGTTTATATGTTGGGCATATTCTATAGATGTAGAGGACTTCATATGCATATCCAAGGTTTTGACAAAAAGTTAGTTAAAATGTTTGATAAAAATATATACTTATTGCCGAATTGCATTGTGCTGGCAAAAACTAGAACGCTCTTCAATAATGCAATGAATTGATGCACTATATTATTTCTACACCAGTGGTTCTCACTGGGGAGGATTTTGCCCCCAGTGGACATTTGGCTGTATCTGGAGACATTTTTGATTGATTATCACCACTGGGCATGAGTTACTGTGGCATCTAGTGAAGAGAGGCCAGAGGTGCTGCTGAACACCTCCCGAGTGCACAGGGCACCAAGACTTTTCCTACCACCAAGACTTTTCCAGTCCAAAATGCCCACAGTGCTGAGACTGAGCAACCCTGATCTCTACCACTCAATAAAATAAAGATATTAAAAAAAGGATAATTTAGATCTGTACCTGTTTTTCTGAAAGGGTTTTCTATGAGGAGTTGTTGAATTAAAAACCAAGGCACAGAAAAGTATGTAAAACAATAACTACAAAACAAAGAACACCTCTCTTAATATATTGTGTTCGTAAGTGTGTATCTAGGATAACATAAGCACAGAGACACACATGGGAAAACATGTGAGGAAGTGAGCATGTTTACTTTACATTAGAGAGGCCTGATGTGGATGAAGGGAAGAAAGGCCAAGGAAGTGAGGAAAAGCAGTATGTAAGACGGTATTATGTGTTGATATCAACCTTTGTGTGTGAAAATATAAATCAATTTTTAAAAGCAAGCTTTTCATGTCTCTGCTCTAGTCTTGATTTTAAGTTTACATACCAGTGCGCTGGTTTGAAACTGTTATGTACCTAGAAAAGCCATGTTCTTCTTTTATGTTTTTGTTTGCTGTATAGTGGGGATCACATTTCATCCTTTTTACATGTAAGTATACTGTTATTGTGGCACCATTTGTTAATTTTTTGGGGGGTGGGGAGTGCATGGGCCAGAATTGAATCTGGGTCTCCAGCATGGCAGTTGAGACTTGTACCATTGAACTACCCTTGCACCCCTGCCATTCTATCAATCCAATCTTGTGGGGGCAGACCTGTTGTTCTGTGGGAACTTTTGATTAGATTGTTTCATGGAGATGTGACCTGCCTATTCAAAATGGGTCCTGATCTGCCCGCTGAAGTCCTTTAAGAGAGCCCAGAGAGTTTAGAGAGGCTAAGAAAGAAAACACCTGGGTAGAAGCCAGAAGGACCCATAGGAGCTGAGACAGCCATTATGAAACTAACCCAGGAGAGAAGGGCTGGCAGACATAGCCATGTGCCGCCCCTGGTGACAGAGGAACCCAGATGCAATTGGCCTTTCTTCAGTGAAGTTATCATCTTGTTGATGCCTTAATTTGGACATTTCCATGGCCTTAGAATTGTAACTTAATAAATCACCTTTGTAAAAGCTAATCCATTTCTGATATATTTCATTCCAGCAGCTTTAGCAAACCCAAACAACCAGTAATAATAGTAATAAAATATAGAGAGTCTTTTCAAAGACTCTTGCATTACCTGGGGTGGGGCGGGGGGTGTGGTGCAAGAAATTAAGACTTGCACAGACAAAGCTTTAAACGACCACACAGCAGTATGCAGTAAGGTATAGAGGATGTTATTCCCCAGAATTCCAGGCAGGTTGGCCCTAAAGGAATGGCAGCCCATGCACCACCTTTCTCAGGGAATTTCGTTGTGGGGAGCGTCAGCCCCAACGTGTGACTATCTGCCTGAGGGGTGGGGGGGATGTGCGCAATGCAGGGACAGTGTGGAGAGATGGAGGGGATGATTGCTGCTGCGACTGTGCAACTTGGAACTTTCTAGAGAGGATTTTTGTTTGTTTAATAAGTGTTGCTAGTGGATGCGTAGGCATCTTGAACTGTCCTCTCAGAAAGCGTGCAATGAAGACCCCCTTTTCAAGACATTAAGAACAGGAATGATATTTCTCTACTCAGCTAAAGGTAGCTTGAAGATGAGAGCAAACAGACCCATTATGTGGATTACATTACGGAGGGAAGAGAGACATAAACAGGGACCAGAATCCACTTGTAAAGTGTGTGGTGGTTCAGGGAAGAGAAAAACAGAAATGTTTGGGGTGTTCAAGAGGATTTTATCAAAGTGAAGGGATCAGAACTAATAGATATTAAAGTGTTCATAGGATTAAAAAAAAATAGAGCAGAGAGATATAGGCCTTCTAAGGACAAAAGTCAAAATAATCATGGGGCTTTCAGAGGGGAGAGAGTAACCTATTGCACTATTTTAAAATTGGCTTGATATCTCCTCATGCTAGGGTCTCCTCTGTCTCTATCTGACTTGTTCAAGATCAGTACCAAATATTTGTTGATTGTATTTGCCAGAGAAAGTAATGACAAATTATGAAAGAGTATCAAGTAATGAAAAATTATGAAAAAGTATCATCCACAAGATGATTGTCAAAGGGACATGATTTCTTATCATGTTTCTGAAAGTCTTTCATTAGTACTTCCAGTTCCTCAGACCACTAAATTGACGTAATTTGGGAATCAATGAAGGTCTGCTGTACCAGCTGTGAAGGCTACATAGCGAAAATGTGGGACCTGTCCTTAAGGAGCTTAGTGGAGTAAGAAAGAAAATACATGCACATGGTTTTAGAAGGTGGTAACACTATGAAAGAGGAAAAATTAAAGAATCCCCAGGAAGGAAGTGAAAAGGTCCTATCATTAGAGCTATTGTTTGTGGAGGGTACCTATAAGAGATTCAGCGTGAGCCCTACAGAATTACTGACAATTGTATCTTATGATTTTCTTTTGACCAAAGAGATACGGGTGAACCTTGCTATGTGAGCGTGATCCAGTCCAGTGTAATTGTATTCATTTTCAAATTGGGTGAAGGAAGAATATTATTACCAATTCAATAATATTCATTAAAAATCATGAGGCCCGCTTTGTGTTACCCTCTGTGTTGGCTGGAGTTACTTTCTGTGTTGTGCACACTTGTCTCCCACATGCCAGGTGAAAGATTATTTTCTTTGAACAAGTTCATTTTTAATCACTAGTGTAGGCTATTATGGATTTATGTGAACAATGATACACCTGCACCTCCCAAAATTCATACAGTCTGGTTTGCTGGCTATCATTTCTCCCCTTTTAGGGACATAAGTGAGTTTTCTTTGAGAACTGAGGAAGGTCACAAAACTATTCATATAATCTTGTCTATGAACCGTTCAAGTTCATTTCTAAAGTGGAATCATATAGCAAGTTTATAAGCCATTATCAAAAATACCATCAAAATGGCATGATCACTTTGGATAAATATTTGGTTTATTTTGTACCATTTTTAGGTGAACCCTTTCCTAAACAAAGAAATTTAACATTACATAAAATAGTTTGCCTGGTAGTCCTGGTGTTCAACAATATTTATTATGATTATTGATAATGGCATGTAATCATTCACCAAGCTCTTGATGGGAACTTCTTTCAAGGTTATATAAAAAAATGTAGAACATAAATCTGTGTAGGAAACAAAACCCCTCAGATATCACAATCCCTTTCAGAACAACTCAAAGAGTACAATTAAGAAACAGGGGAAACATGTTCTTTGTAAGTTCTCTAAAATACAAGAATGAAGACACAGGGTCCTCTTTAATTTGACATGTTTATATGTTGTACAGAGTTCATAAGTAGGAGAACAGAATTGAATTTATTTGGTTAAGGAATATTTTGTAACGAGGCTCCTAAAATTCTAAAGTATCTATGTTGTCTTTACCATCGTGTATACAAAATATGTGATTGTCAAGTCCTGAGACACTGGTAGCTCAGAAGCCAAAGGTGAACTGAGGCTGCTGGTCTTGAAACCCAGGTCCATTGTTTACTACCTGTGAGAGCCTGACCAAAACGCACCACTTTGTACCTCAAAATGCACCACTTTGTACTTCAGTGCTCCATGTGTAAGACGGTGATGAGAATAATTCCACTTAGATTGTTAGGGATAATATATGTAGCACAGTCCTGAACATATAAAACCTTCTCAGTAAAGGCTAGATGTCATTGTGGCTTTTTAATTTAATCTGGGATTTCCCAAATATTCTTTCAAATTTTGCAGATGCAGCATGTCTGTTAAAAAAAAAAGAAAAGTAAAACTTTGAACAGACAAATGAAAGCCTTCTTCCAAATCCAAATCCAAATCCAACTCCTTAGAAGTTTCTGTATTAACCAGATAGATACAAATTCATCCTGAAATCCATAGCTAACCTGATATTAGAAGAATAAAGCCCTTCCCTGCCCCCACATCCAAAGTGCACTGGAGAGGATAACGTCCATTGCTAAGGACTTTGGCACTCACAGATAGCTATTGAAGAGTTTGACCCCAATGGAAGGCTAAAAAATGGGTCAATTTCTCAATTTGAATTGAAGCTGTGAAGTAAGAACTACCAGTATTTAGGTTAATATTGTCATGTGATGCCTTAGTGTGGGATACATCCTTAGACGTGGTAGGGTAGTTGGGAAATATTTTTTCCTTTTTTGAGGATTTTCACTTTGCAATGCCTGTAAATGAACATTTTTATCTAGCTGTGATCATATTTGTTTTTGCATCTGTGTCCTCTTAAAATTACCTTCTCACAAGTACTCCAGGTACCCATGTGGCCTTTTCCCTCATCTTCAGGACTTTCTTGAGACATCCCTTTGCAATGAGATCTTCACAGGCCACCCAATTTAAAACTCCAAGCCCCACCTCGGCATTCCTGTTCCTGTTTTTAGTCTTCTCCATTGTATTTTTATACCACCAAAAGCTGAGCCAATTTATTGTCAGCTGACCTGCACTGCCTGCAATGTTTTAAAAAAAAGTTATTTAGAAAATAATTCTATATGAAAAATTGGGTCTAGTCAAAGGAATGAAGAGTGCTGGAAGCATTAAATATATAAGTAAACACAAGTAGGTTTTTTTTCTCATTTCAAAAATGTCTGTAGGAGTCGAAAGTGTAAAGCAAAAATAATAACAATGTGTAGGAGAGTTTACAACATGTGTAGAAATAAATTGTATGACAACAACAGTACGAAGGACAGAAAGTAGGGAAAATACACTGTTGCCGCTCAGTCTGAGCGAGCTTGTTGGAATGATGGAAATACGAAATTGTGTTGGTGATTGCGTGGGAGTATACATTTGTCACATGTCATCAAACTTCACTTAAAATGGGTCAGTTTATTGTCTCTAAATTATAGCTCAGAAAGTTGACTGAAATAAAATAAAAGAATCTAAATTGCTACAAGAAAAAATAAAATCTCCCTCCTTCTTCTAGCTTTCTAATGAGATCTGCTTGATGTCCCTTACAGCTTGCCCCTTCCTGCAAACTATTGTATGCTCCCAACTACAGGAAGTTAATGCTGACTTTAAGCTCCTTCTTTCCTTTTCATCCTAAGGTGAATTTGTCAGATGTTCTCCTGACTTTGTACTGTGGAGTTATGATCATACCCCATTGTCGGTGTAGATGATATTTTTGTCCCCAATTTTGACTCATTTTTGTGCATTTTGGTGGTTTCTTCAGGGAAGGGAGAAATACAAATGAGTAGGACTCCCCATCTTTTTCATTTAGCTCTAAACAAAGCGAAAAAATTCCTCTTAAAAACTTGACAGAGGTTTTGTTTACTTACCCCTGATATTTAGCAAGATAATTCAACTTCATTAAAAATTTTAAATAAGACATTTGACATTATGATGTGCAGCATCCACTGAAAGCAATCATAACATCATTACGCAGAACCAGTATGGCAGCTGGAAGAAGATATTGTTTAGATTTGTACTTTGACTTCATATCCTTATACGAATTTGGAATTCTCATTATATGCTGGCATTCTTGTTCTCTCAATATAATATGAGCCACTTGGTTGGTTTGGCTGCTTATTGAGATCCAGAAAAGATTCTAGGATTGTGACCCTTTAATAAAAATACAGTCACATTTTTGGATTTCAGGCTGCTGTGTATTTTTTATTTTGTTTTTTGGTGGGGGGGGGGCGTGGGCAGACTCCGGTAATCGAACCTGGGTCTCTGGCATGAGAGGCGAGGACTCTGCCACTGAGCCACCATGGCACAAGCCTGAAGAATGTGTTTTTAAAGAAGAAGAAGAACCTCTCCCCTGCTATCACACCTTTTGTCTGTTCTTGCCCTGAGATTTTTTTTTTTTTTAATGTTCAGGATATAAATTTACGGTCACCATAAATATCAAGTCACTGGGAAGTTGTTTAGTTGGATAAAGTTAAGAAGTTTTGCATGTTTCCTGGGTTCAAATCTATAGACGGAACAAACTGAAGAGTTGCATGTATATATTAAGTCCACTTGAGATAAAATCCTTAGGCAGTGCTAAATAATTTATTTGGTTATCTCCCCTGACTAAATGGGCAACTTTTGCATTAATTTTTAAATCATAAGAATAGAGTAAATTGCTTTTACAAAATATCTACTAAATAAAATATACTTGAGAACTTGTAAATATTCTAAATCTGGAATGAAATTGAGTTATTTCTTGATTAAAACATTGCATTATTCACTAAATTCATGATAGGTCCATGATATTATGGAAGTTACTCATATTTTTAAGGGACACTATGATGCAGCTGGAGCACATTTGTAAAGAGAGCTGTGGTACTAAATTAGATGTCTAACACCTCCCAGATGTAAGACATTATTTTCACGTGTTAGCAGTTGAAATTCTTCCCCACTGGACTCTGTTTGCACAGCTGTCCAGTTCTGATTTCATCTGAGGCAAGCTTATGACAAATTTAATTTAGGAACTATTAGAGAGGATCACAGCAGGTGTTTCTGTTCCTATCTGCCTAAGGATTTTCCACACCAGCCAGACTAGCCCTTGGTATGTTTGTCCAAAAACTGCTTGATATGACGTTTCATGACATAATGGAGAAGGAAAAGGAATTTGTTTTGGAAAACAATACGTTAAACCAAAAACAAAGGACATATTATTTAGCTAATAGTGAAGATAGGAATTGCTAGTAACTTTCACTGTTGTAAAGAAATATCAATGCGTGGTAAGTGGGAAGGAAAACAACTCTTGTTAGAAGTTTCTGTCTTAAGAGATCTTGATCCTTGTTGACCCAATTTCAGGATTTGGAGTTGTGAAAATTGTGTTCTCATCTGTGCCCTGCCTGCAGCATTCTTGGGGAATTTATGTCATGCATCTGTGCCTCGATTTCCTTATCTAGAAAATATAACTTCGTTAAAATGTCTTTGATTATCCAGTTGAGTTAGTTGTATCTATTAAGTGAGATGTAAAAACCCTTAGTAATATTCACAGAATAGTACCAGCAGCCATCTGAACTTCGTGATTTTACGTTATAGGGTCCATTGGTCTTAATATACCTTGTTTCTTTTCTTCCCAAACAATACGGTTGCTCAGTTTAACTTATTTTTTTTTCATCTAACCTGATACAAAGTAAACACTAAACTATTCTATGGCTACTATCAAACAATATCGTTAAGATGTCAATTCTACCCGAACTGATCTACAGATTCAATGCAATACCAAAGAAATCTCAGCAACGTACTTTGAAGACTTGGAAAAGCTGGTTATCAAATTTATATGGAAGAGTAAGAGATCCTGAATAGCTAAAGAGATCCTAAAAAAGAAGAGCAAACTGGGAGGTCTACTATTTCCTTACTTGAAAACAATATAAAGCCACAGTGGTCAAAACAGCATGGTATTGGCACAAAGAAAGAACTGACCAGTGGAATAGAAATGAGAGTGCAGAGATTGACCACCAAATTTATGGACATTTGATCTTTGATAAGGCCCCCAAATCCACTGGATTGGAACAGAATGTCTTTTTAATAAATGGGCATGGGAGAACTGGGTTTCAATAGCCAAAAGAATGAAAAAGGACCCTTGCCTTACACCCATACAAAAATTAATTCAAAATGGATAAAAAACCTAAATGTAAGAGCCAGAACCGTAAAACTTCTAGAAAAAAAATAGGGAAACATCTTCAAGATCTGGTAATAGGAGGTAGCTTCTTAAATTTTACATCAAAGCACAAGCTGCAAAAGAAAAAGACAAAAATGGGAACTCCTTAAGTTCAAGAGTCCTATGCCTCAAAGGACTTTGCTAAAAAGGTGAACAGGCAGGCAACTCAATGGGAGAAAACATTTGGAAACCACATATTGGATAAAGGTTTGATATCCTGTGTACATAAAGAAATTATACAGCAACAACAAAAGACAAACAACCCAATTATAAAATGAGCAGAGGTAATGAGTAGGCACTTTTCTGAAGAGCAAATACATATGGCTAAAAAGCACACGAAGAGCTATTCATCTTTATGGGCTATAAGGGAAATGGAAATTAAGATGATAATGAGATATGACCTCACACCTATAAGAATGACTGCTATTAAACAAACAGGAAACTAGAAATGTTGGAGAGGATGTGGAGAAATTGAAACATTTATTCACTGTTGGTGGGAATGTAAAATAGTTCAGCTGCTGTGGAAGTCAGTTTGGCGATTCCTCAGAAAACTAAATATTGAGCTGCCTTATGACCTGACAATACCAATACTCGGTATAAGCCCAGAAGAGCTGAGGGGAGTTTTATGAACAGATATTTGCACACCGATGTTCATAGCGGCATATTCACAATTGCCGAGAAATGGAAACAATTCAGGTGCACAGCAATAGATGAGTGAATAAACAAACTGTGGTATACACATATGATGGAATGTTACTCAGTATTTAGACAAAATGATGTCTTGAAACCTATGACAACATGGATGAACCTTAAGGACATAATGCTGAGTGAAATAAGTCAGGCACAAAAGGACAGATACTGTATGATTCTGTTATTATGACTCTGATAAAGTCACCATTGTTTTGGAGCAGCTAGAAGGAAAAATCTAAGATGAGGGAATGTTTGGTTTTTGGACCTGTTCTGTGACAGATTGTTGAAGTGTGCTTTGGAAATTATTGCTTTTACTTTCTTTTCTTTGTATATATATGTATTTTACACCCTCCCAAAAACGGTAAAAAACAAAACAAAACAACTATAGGCAGCTACAGTAATATTAGATAAAATAAATTCCTGAAATCAAACATTTGAAAATATTTAGTAACATAGCTCACTACTACGGCAAACTTGATATATGTAATAGCTTTTTACTTGATATTTTGAGAATGCACACAGTTTTGATAGTTAATCAAACGGTATTTAAAATAGTGTTTAATATTTAGAATTTTAGAAACTCTGTCTGTATCTATAGATTTTTTCCTTCCTTGCTTTAATTTTAATTGGTTTATGAAGGATATTGTACAAACAGGCTTTATGATGATTACTTAGATATTTTTTAAAAATATGCGTCTGGATAAGCTAACTAAGATATCCATTTTAGGTGGTTAAGATTTTCTTATGTTAAATGTAAAAATATTTGTATCTTCACATTTTTCCTGAAATCAAGAAGATATTTAGTAACATAGATCAGTACTATAGCTATGCAGATATTTGTAACAACTTTCTACTTGATATTTTGAGAACATTCACAGTTTTGATAGGTGATCAAATATATCTAAGTTAATGTTTAATATTTAGAATTTAAGAATTTTGCTATCTGAATTTGTAGATTTTTTTCCTTGTCTTAATTTTAAATTGGTTTGTGAAATTTACTGTGCAAATACAGGTCTTACAATGATTATATGTATACTTTCTTTAAATATGCCTATAGAGGTGGTGCAATGGTGGCTCAGTGGAAAAAAAAATCATGCTTAAATATGCCTGTGGTTAAACTAGCTAAGACATCCATTTTTGGTGGTTCTAAGTGTATTGTTTGCTTTCTTAAACAAACAAAAAAAAGTTGCCTGGGGTGCATGGTTGGGTCTACCCCAACCGTGGTAGAATGGTAGAATGCTCATCTTCCATGCGGGAGACTAGGGTTCGATTCCCAGATCATGTACTCCCCTCCCCCAAGAAAAAAGTTGCATGGGGGTGTGATATAGAAAGATATTTGGCAATGGTGCATGTGCATGCACATGCCAAAGAAACATACCATGACATTGGGTCTGTAATGCCATGCCCTTCTATCTCCCTCCCAACCTATATTTGTGTAACATAAATATCAATGTCTATAAATATTGAACCTATAATTCTTTTCTTTTCCTCCTTAGTAATTTTCTCCATGGAAAAGTTAACAGATTCCTCTAAGTCTGTTTTTGATGTGTATGCTCTCCCTCCTAAAGATGCATTAGTCTAACTATGGCTTTAGCAGTAACTATAATAACTCTTAATCTTATCATTTTGCCTATTGAATGGTCTCCAAGCGGTTCTAGAATACATCTCTGATAACATAGTTTTTGGAATGAAATAATGCTGTTCATAATAGCTCTGAAGCAGGGGCTCTATGGGTGTCTAACTTTCTTAGGGAAATGCTAGTGAAGTCTCTTTGGTCAGGAAAAAAGGAGTTTCCACATTATAGCTTGAGGAATGTGGAGCCGGACAGGCAGTGGATTATTATTTCTGAGTAGACTACCCAAAGATGCTTTTATTTGGCTCTCCAGATGTTTAGTCACATCATATCATAGTAATGATCTTTTTTAGAACATAATTACACAGGCAGCACCCCCAAGAATAAATGAAATTATAAACCTCAATGAATTACCACAAAGTTTATGGATTTATTTTTAAACAGATAATGTATTTCCAACTTCTCAGAATAACAAAGTTCTCTAAACTTGATGAAAACAGCCATCTTCAGGGCTTGAAGAGGTATAGAGATCATTTGATCATGAGTACTTGGAGATAGTTTGGAAAGGAAAATGGAAGTACCAGTAAGAAGATCTAAAATAGTCCAGAAGTTCAGGGAAGATGTTTTAGAACATGAAACTTGAAACTGAGATCTAAAAGGATGAACAGCGGGGAAGTGGAAAGGAGGAAGGCTGAGGCTTTTGGGAAAAGGGAATATTCTGCCAGGTGTGTATATCTTCAAGGAACCAAAAGAAATCAGGGCTGGTTTAATATCTACGTAATGTCATTTACCTCATTGTCATGATGCCGCATCATCCATGGTCCTGCACATATCACTAATTAAAATGAATCTCTCAAAGGTATTCACTGTGTTGCATTGATGATGACCACAAATGCAAGTCCCAGAGTATGAAAGCAAATGAGGATAATTAATTTACTGATCACATTAAATTTACCGTTTAGGGTTATATAGTATGCATAAAGATTAACATATCTTCCAACCATGTCTCCTTGTGAGTAATTTAGGCAATAATCACAGCCTTCCTAGAATGTGATCTTTCTCCATGTATATAATTTCTTTCCATACTTCAGCACCAATGGAAGGATAGGTAAAGAGCCTGTGGGTGGAGTGAGAAGAGAAGTATTATTTGCATGAGCAATGTTACCTCTTGTCCAGTCAAGGCTTTAGAGGGTCTAGGAAAGCGTGATGTCAATACATTGGTTGCATTTTATTCAAAACCCATTGGAATATTAATTCAGAATAGTCAAATATTTTAAAAGTTTTAACCAGCTGCAATTATTAAAATGAAAACTGCAAACAGGAATACATTGGATTTTATATCTAAAAGGAAAGGAAAAAGATGAATTAATGAAGAACACTCGAGATTTATAAAAGATATAATTTTAGAGTTCTATGATTATACTTGGAAAATTTCTCCTTGTGTAAAGAATATTTTGTTGAAACTCTTGTTTTAATTGGATAATTACATTCTTTACTGAAAAGGAATGAAACTGAGATTTTGCATCATTAAATTTGTGAAACATTTAAAAGAATCATAACTAGTAATAGCTTATGCTAAGTTTCATCTTGTAAAAAACACTTATTGAGAAAAGTTACTTTAGAAGGAAGCAGACTACTTTTTAGCTCACTCTAAAAATGTGAGCTCTAATTTTTTTTAAAATTAGAATTTTGAATAGTCTCTAGTTCTAGAATTTGCCCTGAGTTTAACAGATACCTCAAAATTGCATATACCATTTTCTAAATTAAAAATATTATGATCTACATAGAAAAGTCAATTGATAGAAGCAGCAATTTAAAATGTATCACAAAATGCAATTTTAAAGAGTACTACAGACAATATTTTAAAAATATTTTTTAAAATAAGATCACACTGAAAAAATAGATTCTTCTGAAAAACGTGTGACTATATCATTAAGAAATTTAAGCATATGAATATGCCACAAGGGTGACCTTTTAGCTTGTTATTTTTTGAAGGATCAGATGATCAATATAAAGAAGTTTTTAAAAAGTTTTCTTTAGAATGAGTTTTTATTTTTAGGAATCCACTTATTATTTAAGATAGAACTATTCTGTAGGGTTTTGTTGGTCAATTATAAATCTTTCAAAAATTATATAATTTGAATTACTTTTAGATACTTTTTCACTCTTAAAAATTCTCTAGCTTGGGCAATAGATGAAGTGATTATCTTATCTCTAGATTTATCTTTTCACTTAGACCCCCACTGTTTCAGTATTTGTTGATGGAAGGGCAAGTACTACTCAATGTTCCTATTTTCCAAAAATGCGTATGCTATTGAAACAAATTGGTACTTAATGACCAAAGTCTTCTCCTCTTCATTCTGGATGAGCTAGTCTATATTTTTGAAGCCTCTTTTGTGGTTTGGTGTGGCCATGAGATTGAGTTTGACCAGTGGATTAAGAGCAGAAGTGCTATGCACCGTGTCCAGGCTTGACCCATTAAAAACTTCCATTAATTGGTCCTTTGTCACCTTTTCTTTTCTTCCTAACCAAAGTGGAAGCAACCCTGACCATGACTTAGTGAGCCCTCATGTTAAACATGGCAGAGCCACTGCCTGAAAGGAGTGTGTCTCTGAATCTGTTTGGATACCCTTCCAACCAGGAAAATGAGACCGTTTCCTGAGCAAGAGAAAATCTTTCATATTTTTACTCCACAGAGATTTTATACTTTATTATGGCAACTAATATTACTTGATAGAACTAATATTATGGCAACTAATATTACAGATAGAAATGCTACCTTGAAGTGAGGTGCTGCTGCAACAAAACCTAAAATATATGGTATTTTCTTCATGCTTGGGCAAAAGTTGCAAGGGAACTGTTATGGGTGCTGGAAAGATGGAAGCCTGTATTTTACAGAGGTAAAAGCATTTGTAAAGTTGTTGCTAGCCATAACTGGGAAGGTAGACCAGATGCCTATTGCAGGAATTAATAAATATTATGGAAAAGTGGCTGCTGACTGTTCCCTACGTTTCTGTTTCCCCAAATGGAAGTTATCATATCCTTATCACTTTGTTTATATTGGGTATCTGTATCTATGTCAGATAATTTGTCCTTTATAGGTTCCTGTAGTCTAACTTTGTAGTCAGTATAGATGGCGGTTTATCATGAAGAAATCCTAAACTGGATGCAGTAACCAGATTAGGCTTTTAGTTTTCTCCTTTGACAGGTTATTCACCAGGACTAATTTTATTATGTTCTTTTTTTATCCTGCTTTTCATAGAAGCTTAGGATTTCCAGGCTACCCTTCATTTCCACACTCAACCCCACGGTCTCTGCACATATTTTGGTGTTTTGTTCCCACCTGCCACCCCTCCTCAATTTTTGAAACCATTTAACTATGTCCTCTGTAATTCATGGTTCAACAGCAGCATGCTAACCTCTTCTCCAAACTGTTTCCTTTCATTTCTGTTCTAACAAGAATACGCTTCTTCCTTAAGGACACTGTCTTATTGACAATCATATCTAGGGTGACTTTTCTCCTTCCACAGACCTTGCTTCATTGTGCTTAGAGATGGAATGGAAGTCATTGTAGTTCTTTTTGCCAGTTTTAGAGCATTTTCTCTCATTTCTCCTTAAATTCCCCAGATTTGAATCTCGTGTTATCATACACTAACTGTATTTCACTGTATCATACAATAACTCTTATTATTACTCTTACCTACCAAACACTGAGTCACTCCCTTGGGCTTTAGTTTTGTCTCTCACTCTCTAATACAACTTATTACCTAATTCCTCTCTTTCCCAATCAGCTGTTTCCTTTTTTCTTTCGATCTCAGCCCTGTTTATTGAAAAGACCATCTGCAGGGCTCTTCAGACACATCTTTTTTCAAAAATTAAGTTCTATCCCATTGGTCTGTCCATCTCTACTCAATTACCATAGCTTTAAAATAAATCTTGATATCCATTAGAGCAAGCCCTCCCTATTTGTTATTCTTTTTCAGGAAACTCTTGGCCCCTCTTGGTCCTTTATATACCCATAGAACTTTTAAAATCCTATGTCAATTTTATAAGGCAAACTATTGGGATTTTGAATGATATTTCATTGAATCTATAAGTCATTTGGGGTGAATTAAACATCTTTGCAGCATTGCATCTTCTTAATCTATGAACATAGTATATTCTTTTATTTCTTCTAGATCATTTTTATTTCTTTCAGTATTTTATAATCTCTTATGTGGAGATTTTACACATCTTTAGTTAGATTTATTCCCAGTTATTTTTAAAAAGTATTTTAAAAATCTCCCCTTTTTTGATATATAGAAAGAAATTGAGTTTTATATATTAACATGATGTGCAATGACCTTACTAAACTCAACTATTAATTTTAATAGTTATTTATAGATTATTTTGGATTTTTACTAAATAATGATCTTACTGATAAATGGCCAATCATATTTCTACCTTCCTACCTTTTATTTCTTGTTTTACCGTATTGGCTAACACCTCTAATATTATGAGGAATTTAAGAGGAGACAGTGGACATATCAGTCTGTTTTCCAATCTCAAATGGAAAACGTTCAGCATTTTACCATTGTGTATGTTTTCTCAGTTATGCTTTATTATACTAAAGCCATTCCCCATTAGTCCCAGTTGCTAAGATCTTTTAATTATCAAAAAAATGTTGAATTTATTACAATGTTTCTGCTCTTGCAAATTGAAATAATTGAGATACTATGAATTGTCTCCTTTATTTTATTATAACATATTCCATATCATTTCTCTTTCATAAATTATACCGGTTAATTTTTTTGACTGATAATTTGCATGTTTAGAGTAATTTCAACCTGTTCATGTCTTTATCTTTTTATATGTCACTGGATTTGTTTTGCAAATATTTTGTTTAAGATTTTCGCCTCTATGTTCATAAAAGAGATAAGTCTAATTTTGTTTTTCTTCCAATGTCTTCTTCAAGTTTTCTAAATCAAGGTTATGCAGCCTTTATAAAATAAGTGGGAGATATATAGTCATTGCCTACTTTTGGAATGAATTTGTCTAGAATTCACAATAATTTCTCCCGAAATGTTTGGTAGATGTCACTGCTGAAGCCATCTGAACTCCTCCGGTATCAATGGTGAGCTCCCTGTCATGCTTGGAGGGTCCAGGGTGTCAGGTGCAGGGCACTGTTTTACAGGAAAGAGAATCTGCTCCACCTCTGCCACCAGAAAATGAGATCTTGCACTAATCACATTATATTGTTTACTTCCTCTTAATATAAGCTAACATGTAATTGGTTCTCACTATGTGCCAGGTACAACTAAGATTTTTACATAGACTGTCTTACTTAATCCTCATAAAACAAAGAGAGCCCCATTTTGCTGATGAGAAAGTTGAGGCACAGAGAGCTTAAGTAACTCCATTGAGGTAGAGCTGGAAAGTGGAGTTGTCAGGTGTCACCCCAGGGAGACTGGGTCCAGAGCTCACTCGTCTTACTCCTGGGCTAATGCCACATGCTTTGTCTTTAGATGGGTTTGGACTGTTGTTCTCTATCGAATTAACTCCTTTGCTGATTTATTTCCCATCTTTCTCAATTTTTACTGAATGCCTTCACAATCAAATTTCTCTAATTAAAGCTTTGTCCAAGTTCTGTGTTTTGATATATGGTACTTTTATTCTCACTCATTTCTGAATAGTCGTTAATTTTAAGTTTGATTTCTTCTTTATCCAAGGAGTTATTTAGAAGAATGATTTACTGCTTCTAAGTGGAAAGTTTCTTTTAGGCTAGCCTTTTGTTGTTTACTGTCTGGTTTTGTGACATTGTAATCAAAACTCGGGCTGTATAATTTTGCTTTGCAGACTTTATTTAGAATTTGTTGTTAATCTAACATCTGGCTAATTATGAGAAGTGTTCCTTGGGTGTTTGAAAAGAATGTGCATTTTCTATTTGTTTGGTACATGATTCTATATATATCTATCAAACCAAGCTTGATATGCATGCTATTCAAATTTTTATATTGTATTTTTTTCAAGTCAACGTATTACTTTTCTGAGAGAGTTCTTTTTTCTGTTCTTCTCCTTGGTTATGGTTTTCCCAGTTTGTCTTTACATCTAAAGAATATTTGTTTTATGTATTTCAATGCTCCTTCTGTATGTAAGTTTTACAACTGTTTTATCTTTTTTGTGAAGTTTGTCTTTTATCAATAGAAAGCATTTCTCCTCATCACATTAAATATTTTAGTCTGAGATTCAATTTTGTCAAATGGTAATTTTTCCAAGTCTATATTCATTTTAAAGCAGTTTCCTGACATGTCTTTGTCCAGCCCCTTATTTTCTCAACTTCCATGTTGCAAATATATTGGGTGCATGAACCCTGTTGTGTTCCCCCCATTAGGCTTTGCATATATGCCCCCTATCAATCCACAGAGACTTAAGGTCAGTAAGATCTTGCAAAGACACATGCATTTACTATTGCAGGTTAGAAGGGTCTAGGTTAGAAGAACATATCCATCTGTTCATCTCAGCCTGCACCTCCATTGGGAATTGCTCCTATTTCTTAGGTGTCTTCCAAGAATCTTTAAAAAACAAGTAGTTTTCTAAAATTTAGTTTCTGGCTCCTGTAGGAAAGCTGGAACATGTATCTGCTCTACCTCAAGCCCTTCAGAGTAGTGTTTTCTTCCCCTTACTTCTCAGTATATTTTTATATAATGCCTATGTTATGTTTGAGTATATATTCATTTTCAAATATGGACAGAACTGTTCAGATCAAGTCCACCTGGCTGCATCCTGTGAATGCTGGGGACTTGCTGGGACCTCCTCTTCCATTCTGCAACTGGGTGAGAGGAGATGGTGCAAAGACCCGAGTTTCCTTCTTAGAGGTGCCCTCATGACATTTCCTACAAACTTAGTGGGTTTTTTTTTCAGTCTATTCCTCTAGTAATATTTGGAATAACTCCCTAGTATAGCACCTATCATCTGTGTATTATATTTTCTTTTTTCTCAGTATCTGCCATTAAACTGTAAATCCTTGGAAAGCAGGGACTGTGCCTGAATCCTTAGGACCACACAACATTCAGTGAACTCAATTAGCCTCATGCAAACGTACTAACCCAAGCACATGCAACTGACACAGGAGCCCATGGGAGACGTAAATGTGCAGAAGCTGGTCTCCTCGCTTCCACCCTTGGACCCAAACAGTCTCTTTAACATGACAGTGAGAGATATTCTTTCAAAACTTTAGTCAGATCATGTTACTTCCTTGCTCAACATATGGTTCCTGGGAAATTCCTATTTAACTCCAAGTAAATCTAGACTTCCTTACTTCGACTGACGTTGCCTGACATGGTGGGGCCTCACCTCCCACCCGTTCTTTCTGTACTGGCCTCTGGGCATTTTGACCTCTTTGATTTTCCTTCAGCAATCCAAGCACAGTGCAGCCTCTGAGATTTTGCACTTGTATTTCCCTCTGGCCAGCGCACACTTGCCCGGCAAGCCATGTGACTGTGTTCCCCACTCCATTTGCGCGCCTGCTCAAATGTCAACTTCCTTGAAGTTCATAATCTAACTCAATCTCCCTGTGTCTCCAGCTCTTTCACTACATTGAGTCCCTCATGCTATGGGTCAGTGTCTGACATATTACGTATTTATTTGCTAACTTGCTACCAGAATGTAGAATCCACTGACACAGACATGTGCCTGGATTTTCACGGCTTTATCCTAAGTGCTTAGTGAAAGATCTAACTTGTAAATGCACAGATGAAAGCATTCGCTTGGTCTAGGCAGCTACTGCTACTTTATGCATCCTGAAAACAAAGCCACACAGGAGTCAGGGAGGAGCAGGGATGTGAGTGGCCCGCTGACCGCCACTGGAGGATGTAAGGGCTTGCAGCCTTGATGGGCATGCTGGGAACTTGGCGCCTACCCAGCCCCCATAGTAGCACTTGCACCGCCCAGGTTCTTAGCCATCCATGGGGAAGCAAGTACTAGGGCATCGATATGCAGATCCGTAAGATGGGCATTGCAAAAGATGGCAAAATAACTCCTCTGGAATGAGTGATGGTGAAAAGCTAAGAATGAATGTATAAATTAAATGCAGCTGAGTCTTGAGGAACAACTATAGATTTTAATTTCTTGTCTGCCTAATGCTTTCTTGCATGCATGTTCTCATGGGCAATAAACCATGTAAAAACTATATTTGCTTTTAGAATAAATTTAAGTTAGCTGATCCTCAGTCTTCGAGGCCAGGACTTTGGTGAACAATAGCAGGGGTTGCAAACTACTCTCCCCACCTCAGTTTGCACAGCCTGTGCAGAAATTGACTATTCGCAATATTATTAATGTATTGTTTAGGCTCACCTCACTATGTATCCTCCATATGTGATTGAGTTGAATTAAAGCTTAGGGTGAGCCTGGAATTGTGGGAAGATAATAAAAATGGTCTGTTTCAGTTCTCAAATTCTGTAATTTTGTCTTCTACACTTACAAAATTGAGCATTGGTTAAAACTTGAAATACCAAAAAATGCTGTTTTTGACACATAAGCTGAATTTTCTAATGAAATAGTAATCTATAAAAAAAAAGCTGGAATTTAAATTAAAGGTGAGCTAATCATGATGACTTTGGCTCATGTCTTAAAGCAAGGTTGCTAACTTTATCCTGGCAATTACATTTCAACTTTATTGAAAACTTACTGTATTCCCAGTACTGTAAGTGCTTTCAATGCACTTAATTAAGGATAATAGTAATAGATGGTTTTATTTAATTAAAGATACTCATCAATTATTTAAGGAAACTAAGAGTGCTATTGTTAACTAAATGGAGTTAATAATGCCCACAACAACTCTAGGAATGAGGAAGTGTTATTAATTCCATTTCACCTTGAGGAAAGTGAGGGTCAGAGACCAGGTTTCCTAATGTTATAAATCGAATTGATGGAGGACCTGGGGTTATGATGTCAGGAATGTAAATGCAGAACTTGGGCTCATAACCTGGTCCGCTTCTCTTACAATCAGTGGGCTAGATGTCTTGAGGAGACCAGGCATTCTGCCACGCTTAGCAGGTTACAGAAAAAATGTAAACAAACCAAGTCTGAGAGAATAACTGCCCAGCCCACAAAACTTCTTCAGGGTTAGTTCTGGAGCTAAAGGCAATTGGCAGCATTCCAGGAAGGCAGTAAGAGAAATGAAGGGTGAAGCTGTAGACCTGTCAGAGTTTCTTTGAAATGATGATCATGAACTGACTTTGTCTCTGAGTAATAATTTAACGATTCAACGGAACAGACCATATATACAAAAATACGATGAAGTCAAATCTTCACTTTTCTGTAAAAATGGCTGATGAATTATTCTTCTTGTACACATTCTATAAAATATTCAGTAATTAATACATAAAATTGATTTTTTCAAAGTCTTTTAAGCATTCATCCTGCAGAATGAGAAAGCCTTAAAATTGAGTTATAGAAAAAGGGTTAGCACACAGTCAGTGTAATTTCCACTTCAGAGAAAAAAAGCATTATGAGTATCTTAATATTATTGAAGCTGAATTCTTTCTTTAAATAGATTATCAATAAACTGAGAGTAGTATTTTTTTATACAATACCTGAGAAAGTTGAAAGGAAATTTAGCAAGGTCATTCATAGAACAAAAGTTTTAAATTTTGATATTTAATCGAATTGTGTGTTATTTGTAAATAACATAATTGCTTCTTTTAAAAATTTACTTTATTAGAATATACCCTTTTTATTTTGTACAATAAATAATGCTTGCTTATTATAAAATTTGTTGAATTTTGTCAAAGACTTTGTCAGAATCTATGAAGATAAATATATTTTTTATTGATTCTATTAATATGGTATATGTCAATTATTTTCCTAATATTAGATCAATCATGCATTCTTGTAAACCACACTTGCTTATGGTGTATTAGTTTCTTAATTTTTCTTATTTGCATTGGAATTCTTAAGTTGTTTTGATCTATAGATTTCATATTCTTTTCTTAGGTTTAGATAGTAATGCTACACTTAGCTTTAACAAATATAGATTGTATTCTAAGAATGAAGACGCTGAAATTCATTGTGTAGCACAACTAACATAAAAATCACAGCTAAATATTGTAACTTTGAGTAAATATGTCCTTCTTCCTTTTTGAAGCTTAACTCTGCCATCCATAAGGTGGGATTAGGTTGAATTCTGATATCTAATATAAAGATGTTAGTGAAGTAACAATGCGTTTGGTAAGTAACTCCCGTGGGTCTCATATTTAAAACCAGAACAGATTAGTTATGACCTTAATGGCAATGCCTGCAGACATGGTAAGAGTTTAGCAGGACAATCACAAAAAATCACCTCTTCTCCACTTGGCCATTTTTAACTTCAAATAATCCATTTTATCCCTAAAATTGTGTTCTTCTCTTTTAACCTAGGTTAGTTTCGATTCAATAGGTTAGATAATTATCATATATCTAGGTAAATATTCAAACCACATTTTTTAGATGAGAATCAGAGCTAAGGATTTAGTCAATTTGTATATCTTATGAGGCTTTATTAAATTTTAACAGGATAATACTGCTAGTTTAGAGAGCTGAAACAAGACACTTACTTTTCATCTGTGTGTGAGCATAATGACCGCTACCATTATGTTGTTTAGATGTCACTAAGAAAACACCTCTAATTATATCCAATTATAGCAAAGATTGAAAACTTTGCAAGACGTTTTATCTGAAAGAAACTTGGAGTGTTAAGTACTATATTTGTTTTCTCCTCTGCATTTTGCTGAGGCCACTGCATTGGTTTAAAAGGTCTCATTATTCCATTCATGTGCCTAAAGTCTATTAGTACTGTTAGAAATTACATAAGCAAAGTGAAAAAAAAAACTCCATGATTGGTTATATAAAATAATAAAGCTGCAAATTTTTTCTCTGAGAAAACAGGCTAATATTGATGTTTCATGGGGCTATTTGTAAATGATTATAATTTTTATCTATATTAGTTTTAACCTTTTAATTTATCATAGCTGTTAGATCAAATAGATTCTGTCAGGATAAATAAGGAGACATCAAAATATAAGTACGTATCACTGGCTGTAGAGTGGAGTTATGAGTTATATTGTTAAGAATCGAGTCAAAAAACATGCAGAATATGTTATGATTATTCTCTTCCAATATCCAGGTTTTATTTTATAATACTTGAGGTTGTCTATGGTCCATGGCCTTGTCTAATGTCATGTGCCTAATAGTCTGTAAAGATAAAAAGAAAGAATACATTAAAAGCATGATTAAAATACTTGAAGAAATATAAGAAAATGCTATTTTAAGGAAAAAAGGACTGAGACCCATAATAAGGTATTTGATTATTATTTACCTAATAAATATAGGTGTTCCAACCCAACTCAACCCTAAACCAAGTAACATACCAGGCAGAAAATTACCCATGAGTTTTAATTAGGGACTTTGAACAGAAGAATGATGCCTCCCAATGGTAGCCAGTTGAGAAACGCTTGTCAGCAGTCCACACCAAAAGTCAAGAGGGCAAGGAAAGCCAAGGGCGGGACTTAGAAGTTTCAGTCTTGCGAGATTTGGTGGCAACAGAGTCTCGGGAGAGTTGGTCACAAACAGTGATGAGGGGAGGGGAGCTTTAATGTTTTGATGCTGTCTGTTCTGTGATCATGCAGGCTGCTACATATTCAAGGCTTTATCCTTTTTCCTAAGGGAAGGGGTCCCGACCCCTGGGTTGCCACAGTCCACCCCCATGCAGCAGTTTGCAGTCACCATAGTGAAAGGTTTTAAGATATGAGGTATGTGAGAGAAAGGAAAGTAGATGAAAGGATTGCAAATGAGCGTGCTTTATTGGCTGCGCTCCCGGGCAGAGCTCACCGAACCTAAGAGGGAGTGAGGTGAGTTCACGCCCGGGCTTTGGCGAGAGCAGTTTTTAAGGGCAGGGGTCAGGTGATGACATGAAAGGGGCGGCACATCAAAGGATTATTACGCTAGCGGGTTGAGCAGCGGGTGGTTAGATGTCGGTGAATAGATGTTTGCTGCTCAAGCGCCTTGATTATAACGGTTCACCTCTCGTCCTGGAGTGACGTCACGATTCCAACCGTAGAGCCCTCCCTTATTCCCCCGACCTAACACACAGGACAGACACTTCATCTCTATTCCACAACAACAGTACAAAAGACAACAGAATATTAAGAGTCTCCTACACATAGGTAACACTTCACAAAGTGATGCCATCATGGCTGAGAAAGGGAATTAAACCATTCTATTGATAACTGATATAACATGTGATATCAATCCTAAATAAAACGATTCATTTCCAGATTTTCTGATGTGCTGAATTCTGTCAAGGCAGCTAGGCATGCCACGCAGTCCAATTCGCTGGCATCACAGTCAAAGGGAGGACGGCGGCACCAGCAATGGCAGAGGCCTATTGCAGAAAAATATTTGCTACGTTAAGGGTCAAAAGAAAGATGTTTATGGGGAACTAGAAGCGACAAATCTTGTTGACCTAATCAAATACAAGCTAAATTTCCATTAGTAGACAGAAGTGTTCCTGGAGAAGGGGTGCTATGAGGGTGCTTTAGATACCACACCTTTCCCTCCAGTAATTGCAGAGAGAATTCTGGAGTCAAATTCACAGTTAGCCTGGGTATAATGAGTGTCACAGAGTCATACTTACTGTGCCTTGGGGTATGGGGGGTCCCGAGTAAATTTTGGGTGACCCCAATATCCCATGAACTTAGGATTCTCAACCAGTGTGGCTACCTTGGCCAGAACCATGACCAATCTACCTTATTTCCCCCTATTTCTAATGTTTGTGGAACAGGCAAGAGCAAGTTATTTTCATTATCTCATTGCAGTTGTAATATTGATGGTCCTTTTATTTGAATTCACAGGACTTGCATGGGCCCTGCTGTTACCAGTTCAACAGGGATGGGAGCAGCTGTGTAGAGGCTGGTAAGGGCTGGATACAACTAGCATGTCCACTGCTGCAGAGATTGCTTATCATCGTTTAACTGGGCTTTTAAAAGCCCATTCATCCTTTCAATTAACTCTGCTGCTGTGGGGTTGTAAGACAAATGAATTATCCATGATATATCATATTCAGTAACCCAGGCTTGGTTTAGTTGTCACATAACGGGGGTCCCTCTATAACTGTTCATATGTGTGGGGCCCTGGAAAATGCACTTGGCTTTCCTAAAGTATGTATTATAGCTCTTTGGTTAGCTTTCCCTACTGGCAAGGCCAGCAATAGTCCAGCGGCCAAGTCTACAGCTATAAAGGCATATTTTGCATGTTCAGGAAAGGGTAGGGGCCCAATATAATCTACCTGCTACCTGGTGACCAGAATCTGCTTGTGGCTAATGTGACCACGATGATAAGGAAGCATCCTTGGGCATCGCAGCAAACAGGAGGGGCAGGCATCTGCAGTTTCTTTCAGTTGTTGTCTGGTGATGGGCAGCTGGAATTGCTGTGTCAGTCTCCACAGTGTCTGGTACCCTTGGTGTCCTGTCTTTCCATGCAACCATTCACGAGCCCTGTGTGATGTTGGCTCTAACAGATTTTTGCTAAAGCATCTGCTTCAGTATTAACAGGTAAAGAAACAGTGTTATGGGCAGAGACATAAAATATAGTTACCTCTTGCTGTGACAAGCAGTCTGGTGTCTGACATTTCTTTTCGCCATAAAGGGTGACTAACAACAGTCCATTATTCTTGCTTCTGCATGGCCATCAATACTTTCAGGCTCCAGTACACTGCCCAATTGTCAGTACAAATAGTTAATGCATTTCTGCTTCATGAACAATGACCATCCATACAGCCCTTAATTCAGTCCACCAACTGCTCTGCATAGTTCCAGTTTCACACCAGATGGTGTCAGTGCTAGGTTGGATGGCTATGGCCATTCAGGTAGTGAGTTGCCCATGTGTTGACCCATCAGTATACTATGCAGAGTCAGGTATACTTCCACATCTGTCAGTGGTGATCATAGAGGTAGCCACCTCAGGAAGATCAGCAGGGAAAGGTGAACATTGCTCTTCCACATAAGAAACTGATCCTAAAATGTCATGTGTTTCTGCACTTACAGGGCTGTTGTTAAAGATGCTGCATTGCAGGAGGTAAGCTTTCTACTTTGTCAGCATGCTTAGCTGAACACTACTGGAGTGGGGCTTGTTAACAGTATCACGTACCCAACTCTGTATGGGGATGGCCATTTGTAAAGCTACAGGACACTTCTGGGTCAACCCTTTGACTTGTAATAGGGCATTGTAGGCCACACATAACTGCTTTTCCAGTGGGTTGCACCTTAGTTCTGCCCCTTTCCAGGGATCACTTAGCATATCTTCTCAGGATGACTTTGACTACTCAGCACTGGAGGCAAACTTCACCTATGGTAGTTTGCAAGGTAATATTTTGCAAGATTTCAGTTCCTAATATATACTCTGGGATAGAAGATATACACTGTGTATGTTTGAGATGGCAATCAGCCAGCTTGCATTAATAATTGCCACCATGTCACTTTAATGCCTAGGCAATAGGTATACATTTTGCATGTTGCTTTTGCCATAAACCTCACCCAGAGCTAATATCAGTACTGGCCACATCCAACTCACAAGCATATCTGGTTCCATCCCTCCCCCCTTAACACTTGTGCTTGTGCTGTACCTCATTTGGACTTTTCCAAAACTGCTATAGCCTGCTGTAGGGTATTCCACTCCCAAGCCTTCCCCTTGTTAGCCAGAGTATGCAAAGGTTTTAAAATTTGTGCCAAATGAGGTAAAAATGGCCTCCAATAGCCTGATGAACTAAGAAAAGCCATTAACTGCTTAAGAGTGTATGGAGCAGGGTAGTTCTATACTTTTCCAACAACAGAAGAAGGAATAGTTTTAGTCTTACCCAACCAGACATCACCCAGAAATTTGACAGAGCATCTAGGCCCCTGTAATTTATCTCTATTTAGCACCCATCCCAGCTTTCAAGGTGGGTCTCCAGTGAGTGTATTAGTAGTGTCTCTAGTTCTGAGAGTTACTGGTTAGCATAACATCCTTGATGTAATGGAAAATAGTTATGATTTCAGGGTGTTTCCACATTTTTAGGTCTTGAACAACTAAGCCATGGCAAATAGTGGGCCTATATAAGATAACCTTGGGGCAACAAGGTAAATGCCCATTGTTGTCCTTCCCGTGTAAAGGCAAATGCAGGTTGGCTGAAAGGATCTAAAGAAATATTGAAGAAGACATTAGCAAGGTCTAATATTTTAAGTGAATATTTATTTATTTTTGTATGCTGTTTGGTGGGGGCCACATTTAATTCTTTTTCCATGCGACTATCCCATTATTTCAGCACCATTTGTTGAATTTTTTTTTTTGGCAGGGGAAGTGCAAGAGCCGGTAATCAAGCCCAGATCTCCCATACGGCAGGTGAGTATTCTACCACTGAATTACCCTTGTACCCCCCCTCCCCCAAGCGAGTATTTATATTGTGTAACAAAGTAGCAATATTTGGCACAGCTGCAAATAAAAAAGGAGTTATTTTAATAGTTCTCTATGGTCAATCATCATTTACCAAGTTCCATCAGGTTCCTTTACTGGTCAGAAAGGGCTATTGAAAGGGCTGTAAGTGGGAATAATAATACCCACTCTTTCTTATTCCTTAATAGTAGTCGTGATTTCTTGATGGCCCCTACCATGTGACACACTCCCACAGTGTATCTGGGGGAAGGTACTTTCACCAGTGATCACTTAGCATGTCCTCTCAGGATGGCTTTGACTACTCAGCACTGGAAGCAGAATTCACTTATGGTAGTTTGCAAGGTAATATTTTGCAAGATTTCAATTCCAAAGTTTCTACTCTGGGATAGAAGATATATATATATCTTCTATATATATATATATATATATATATATATATATATACACACACACACATACTGTATATGTTTTAGATGGCAATCAGCCAATTTACATGAATAATTGCCACTGTGTCACTTTAATGCCTAGGCCCTTGTGCTGGTTTGAAAGGAAGTATGCCCCCCTAGAAAAGCCATGTTTTAATCAAAATATCATTTTGTAAAGGTAGAATAATCTCTATTCAATACTGTATGCTTGAAACTGTAATCAGATCATCTCCCTGGATGATGGGATTTAGTCAAGAGTGGTTGTTAAACTGGATTAGGGGATGACATGTCTCCACCCATTTGGGTGGATCTTGATTGGTTTATTGGAGTCCTATAAAAGGGGGAACATTTTGGAGAGATTCAGAGAGAGCAGAGAATGCTGCAGCACTACAAAGGAGAGTCCACAAGCCAGCGACCTTTGGAGATGAAGAAGGAAAATGCCTCCGGGGAGCTTCATGAAACAGGAAGCCAGGAGAGAAAGTAGCAGATGATGCCTTGCTTGCCATGTGCCCTTCCAACTGAGAGAGAAACTGTGACTGTGTTCGCCATGTGCCTGTCCAGATGAGAGAGAAACCCTGAACTTTATTGGCCTTCTTGAACCAAGGCATCTTTCCCTGGATGCCTTAAATTGGACATTTCTATAGGCTTGTTTTGATTGGGACATTTTCTCTGCCTTAGAACTGTAAACTAGCAACTCATTAAATTCCCCTTTTAAAAAACCATTCCATTTCTGGTATATTGCATTCTGGCAGCTAGCAAACTAGAATAGCCCTCATATCTAGCAGTGGTTAGCATGGGGCTACCACCAGTTCACTGTTGTTTCCCATATATTCGGGTGAATTCTGTTCCAGTGTCTACTAAGGCCAAAACCCTATATTCAATAGTGGGGGACAAAAAGATAGTTCTATATGCGAGCTCTAATCTGCAGTGTCCCTACATACTGTTCTTATTTGGGGATCTCAACCTACCTCCTATGCTAGGAAGAAGAGGATCTCCCAGACTTTCTTGACTGGGGAGGGCACAGGGCTCTTTACACAGTATTGGCTGTATCTTTCAGCCAGAATCCATGTCTTTCTCCAGTGATCTGGTTTCAAACTTAGTAAATCTATGCTCCCTGGGCAGCTTGCTCCACAATCTAATACTACATTTGGATGCCCATTAATATCCTCAGTTTTAGTTCCAGCAGCTATTAGGTCTGTTCACATTTGCCTGCACGACACCTGGTTTGGACCATCATGTTCCCTCAAGACATAACCCCAGGCCTGATTCTAGCTCCTCTTTGCCTTAGGTGATCTGTCTCTCCCAGGTGTACAATCATTTGCGCAGCCTGTGAGATGGGCTGTCCTATAAGTGGGATGAGAATTGGAACCAAAACCCCCTACCACTGATTGGGAGCAGTATGTAGAATTGTCTCAATAATTCCTGTGGTGGAAGTTACACTACCTGGTCCAAAAGCATTCCGCATGTAAATCACATGCTTCATCTCCAGCTTCCTTAATACATCTTGTAGCCCATCAGCAGTGTTCCAATGGGGAGTTTGATGGGCCGAATCCCTCTCATTGGGCCGCACCTGCTTACATTGGAATATGAGCCAATCAAGTAGCAAATTTGTTTCCATCTTTGGTGGGTTATGAATAGATGTGTTGATGTAGAGAAGGAAGGGTAGTGAGAGAGGACGATTTACTCATTTATGCCCTGAGAGCTGTATACCATCTGCACTGGTGTCCCATGATCGCAGAAACCAATTTAATAAAAATTCTTTAGGATTTTATCTATATCCCATGATCGCAGAAACCAATTTAATAAAAATTCTTTAGGATTTTATCTATATGGAGTCCCAATCTCTCATAATTCAGAGTGGTACAAGTTCACATTGTAGCATGCACTTTTTGCTCATCAGGCACAGCTAGGACTGCATTACTAGCACCATCCCCATCCATTTGGGGGCCCATCTGGACTGGAACCTGTTCCAACTTAATCTTACATTGGATCAGAATGTAAACAAATTCCCACCCTTCTTTCTCCCTCTTCCAGTTGGACTGGAGAGCCTCATCATCTGAAGAAAAATCTTTTGGGTCCCAGAATTTGGGATCTCATCAGGGGAAGTTAGAGTATGTCCTACTTGAACCTTAGGTAACTTCTGCCCCCTAACTCTAGTGTGATGATGTGCTAGTATTTCCAAATTTTCATCTACCTGGCATAACCTATCATTTAAAATGTCTTTCAACTCTGCTTGGGCTACCCTCATCTCTCTCTCTGACCTCAGTTCCTCTTTCAGGAGGTGAACTGCCACTTGGTCATTAAAGCCTCTTGTATAGCTGATCACAGATTCTCTGAAAGAGACCAAGCTATAGCTGTGTTGACATGGCAGCTTTCCCTTTTCTTATGAAATCCCAGTTGTCCTGCAGATGTTGCTGGAGGGCTATTAGTCCAGCCAGCTAGGGAATAATAAGCATCTCCATACTTCCTAGGTGATCCCCATTTGTCTACCCTACCTACCTCCCAGGGAGTCTCCCTTTCCAGTACCTTCATGCCTCTTATTGCTGGCAGCAGCTCTTTGGTCTCCTCGTTGGCTCACCAAATGTTCCAACCCAACTGAACGCTGAGACCAAAGAACACACCAAACAGAAAATTACCCATGTGTTTTGATTAGTTGAGATTTCATAGATGGAGTACTTTCATTTTCTGTATCATGTTGAAAATTATTCTGCTTTCTAGTACATATTATCTTACTTTTATATTTCAGTGATTGCAGTGGAAGTTTGAAAGCCCAGATTCCTAAGCTCAATTGGTACCCTTTCTTTGTCCACACTACTGCAGACAGTTGTTTTGCAAGTGGTTTTGAGTACCCACTCAAATCTACCTCCCACCAACTTCCTATAACAGCTGCTAACAGTCATTCAACCAGCCCCACTAGCCACTTTAGGCTTCTACATGCTCCTGGACTTAAAAGCAATGGCACTGTGCCAGTCTGAATCTGTGGTGGACCCCAGAAAAGCCATGCCCTTTGATCCTCATTCAATATTGATGCGTGGGAGCATTTTGATTGTTTCTATAAAGATGTGACCCACCCAATTGTGGGTGGTAACTTTTGATTCCATGGAGGTCTGTCTCCACCCACTGAAGGTAGAGTTGCTTGCTGGAATCCTTTAAAAGAGGAAACATTTTGGAGAGAGTCCCTTTTTGGTAGAGCCCCATGAAAGCCAGCAGATGACGCCATGTTCGCCATTTGCCCTTCCAGCTGAGAGAGAAATGTTGAATGTTGTTGACCTTCTTGAACCAAGGTATCTTTCCCTGGATGCCTGTGATTGGACATTTCTATAGACTTGTTGTAATTGGGACATTTTCTCGGCCTTAGAACTGAAACTAGCAGCTCATTAAATTCCCCCTTTTAAAAGCTGTTCTGTTTCTGGTATATTGCATTCCGGCAGCTAGCAAACTAGAACAGGCACATACTTTAGGTTTTTGTAATGGCAGCACTCTACTTCCAGGTACCAAACTTTGTTACAGTTATCTATTGGTGAATAAAAAACTGCCCCAACAATTTAATGGCTTAGAAACAAAGCAACTTACTATATCTCATGATCTTGTGAGTTGGCGGTTTGGGCAGGGTCAGGAAGGTGATTCTGCTCCACATGGCCCTATCTGGGACCATTCAATGATGTCTAGATGGTAGCTGGCCTGAAGGGTTCCAGATGACTTAATTTGTATGCCTAGTGCCATGGTGGAAATGACTAGAAGTCTGGGCTTGATTGAGTCCCTCTCCCATTCCACTTTACATAGTCTCAAGGTCTCTCTATTAGTTTCTCCAGCAGGGTACCTGGACTTGTTACATGGTGGCTCAGGGCTCTAACAGTTACTGTTCCAAGACACCAAGTTAGAAATCAGCATGCCTTTTGTCAACTAGCCTTAGATGTCATGTAGTGTCACTTCCACCATATTCCATTGGTCATATAAGGCCAATTCCACTTCCTTGTGTGTGTGGGGGGGGGAGTACAGAGAGACTGCATATTGGGTCATATGTTACTGGGGGATCATCTGCCCTGTAGGATCCAATAACTCGTGACACTTCCACATGTAAAGTATATTCACTCCCTCCCAAGGCCTCCAGAAGTTTCTTCCTATTACTGGATCAGCTCAAAATATTTTTGTACTTCAAAGGATACTGTGCTAGTTTGAGAGGATTTGTGTACCCTAGAAAAGCCATTTTTTAATCCTAATCAATCTTGTGTGAACAACCATTTCTTTTAATCCCTATTCAATAATGTAGGTTGTAAACTTGATTGGGTTATCTCCACAGAGATGTGACTCACCCATTTGTGGATATTAATCTTTTATTAGAGGGAAATGTGACTCCACCCATTCCAGGTAGGTCTTGATTAGTTTACAGGAATCCTTTAAAAGAGGAAGCATTTTGGAGAAAGCTTGAAAGTAAGGAGAGAACCGCAGAACCACAGCAAAGACATGAGGCCAAGAGTCCACCAGTCAGAGACATTTTGAGATGAAGGAAAATGCCCCTCGGGGAGCTTCATGAAACAAGAAGCCTGGAGAGAAAGCTAACAGATATCACCATGTTTACCATGTGCTTTTCCAGTTGAGAAAGAAACCCTGAACTTCATCAGCCTTTTTTGAGTAAAGGTAACCTCCTGTTGGTGCCTAAATTTGGACATTTCTGTAGACTTGCTTTAATTTGGACCATTTCCCAGCCTTAGAACTGTAAACTTACAACTTATTAAATTCCCCTTTTTAATAGCCATTCTGTTTCTGGTATACTGCATTCTGGCAGCTAGCAAACTAGAACAGACCATCAAGAATGTGAAAAACTGAGAGAGTTCGAAAAGAGAGAAATGCTCAGAGAAGCAAAAGGACCCATAAGAGCTGAGAGAGAAAGCCACTGAAACCAGGAGCTGAAAGCAGTGGATCCTAGGAGTGAAGGACCATCAGACATTGGCCATGTACCTCCCCATGTGACAGAGGAATCCCAGATGCCAGCAGCCTTTCTTCAGAGAAGGTATCTTTCTCTTGATGCCTTGTTTTTTTTGCAGCCTTAGAACTGTAAATTTGTAAACTAACAAATCTCCATCATAAAAGCTAATCCATTTCTGGTATATTGCATTCTGGCAGCTTTAGCAAAAGGAAACACTTCTGTTATTCATGTCTAATCTCATTCTCTTGTAATAGGAGAAAAATTCTTGAATTCCATAACTTCAGTCTTTGTAAATAAATTCATACTATTTTCATGGCTTAACATATGGTGTATGCTGGAGAATGTACAATGAACACATGAAAAGAATGTGTATTCCAGTGATTTGGGTTGTGTGTTCTATGTTTCTCTGTTAAGTATAATTGGATTATATTGTTGAAGTCTTCTGTTCCCTTGTTGGAAATCTGCCTAGTTATTCTATCCGTTACTGTAAGTGTGATATTGAAGCCTCAAATTAATACTGACAGCAGTTCTATTCTCTCTTGAATCCATCATTTTTTCCTTCATGTACTTTGGGGTTCTTCTGTTAGGTTCATATATGTCTTTAAATGGCATATCTTCTTGATGGATTGAACCATTTGTAAATGTACTTTTTATCTTTATTGAAAATTTTTGTCTTTATGTATATTTTGTGTTATATTAATATAATCAGTCTAGCTCTCTTTTATTTACTTTTTGTGCAGTATATCTTTTTTATATCCTTTAACTCAAATGATTTGTGCCTTTGAATCTAAAGTGCATTCTAATAGATAGCTAGCATATTCTTGTATCATGTTTTATTTTATATATCTGCCAATCTCTGCTTTTTAATGGAGTGTTAAAAACATTTACATTTAATATAATTACTGATAAGGTAGGATGTATGATTGCAGTTTTTCTATTTGTTTTCTATATGCCATAAGTCTTTGTCATTCCTCTATTCCCCCATTACTGCCTTATTTTGCATTAAGTAGCTATTTTTCAGTGTAGCATTTTAATTCCTTGAAACTTTTTCATTATGTATTTTGAGGGTCTTTTTTTAGTGATCGCCCTGGTGATTACTATTAATAACTTATCACAATCTACATCAGGCCCATAGTACCTTAATTACAATAATATTTAAAATTTTGCTCCTATCTAGCTAGATCCCACCCTCTTCTTATGCTGTTATTATCCTACAAATTACATCTTTATATATTGTATATCTAAGATTTATAATTACTGTAAGTTTTATAAGTAAGCATTTCTATTATCTATGTATGTATATATCTATCTATCTACATCTATCATTTATCTCTATTTGCATGTTTGTCTGTCTGTCATCTCTCATATCCTTTCTAATCATCTGTCCTTTACCTTTCTACTTATCTGTCCATCTACCTATCTATCCATCATCCATCGATCTATCTGCCTACCTGTATCTAAATATCTAGCAGATTAAAAGTAATTATATTTATGATACATATAAACAATGAAATTTAATTATAATTATGAAATGTATTATGTGTCCATCTGAAATAGCATTATTGAGGAATATAAAATATTTTGGACAAATGTCCATAATATATTCTTAAGAAAACAAAATTCTTAACACTTCTGAACAGGATGTATGGCACATATGCAAAGTAATTTAATCTACGCATATCCAGAGAGAATTTATAAAACTAGCATATAATAGTAGTTTCTTTTTGGTGGTGAAAGTATGGCTGACTTTTAAGTTATGTATGTATGTGTGTGTGTATGTTTCAAATTACCTGGATAGAACATGAATTATTTTTGTAATCAAATAAACACTTTTATAAAAATAAATCAATTGACTTCTCCAATAATAAATGAACAAAGTTTTAGAGGTATAAATACAATTCTTAGTACAGTTTCTGTGCTATAGTAGGTACTTAATAATGCTTGGATAAATAAGGTTTATTTCCATTATGTTATACTAAGCTTGCCTTTTTGTTCTCCTATAAAAATACATTTTAAAATTAAAATTTTAAATATAAATGACTAACTTCTGTTATTTAAGGTTGGAAGCATTAATCAGACTGTCCATCTGAGCCATTTCTTTTTTTTAAATTTCTTTTAAATACCAAAAAACACCAAACAAACACAAACATTCTTATTTTGATCATTCCGTTCTACATATATAATCAGTAAGTCACAATATCATCACTTAGTTGCATATTCATCATCATGATCATTTCTTGGAACATTCGCATCTATTCAGAAAAAGAAATAAAATGAAAACAGAAAAAAAAATTATAGATACCACACCTCTTACCCCTCCCTTTCATTGATTACTAGCATTTCAAGCTAAATTTATTTTAACATTTGTTCCCCCTATTATTTATTTTTATTCCATATGTTCTACTTGTTTGTTGACAAGGTAGATAAAAGGAGCATCAGACACAAGGTTTTCACAATCACACAGTCACATTGTGAAAGCTATGTCATTATTCAATCATCCTCAAGAAACATGGCTACTGGAACACAGCTCTACATTTTCAGGCATTTCCCTCCAGCCTCTCCATTACATCTTGAATAACAAGGTGATATCTACTTAATGCGTAAGAATAACCTCCAGGATAACCTCTTGACTCTGTTTGGAATCTCTCAGCCATTGCCACTTAGTCTCATTTCACTCTTCCCCCTTTTGGTTGAGAAGGTTTTCTCAATCCCCTGATGCTGAGTCTCAGCTCATTGTAGGATTTCTGTCCCACGTTGCCAGGAAGGTCCACACCCCTAGGAGTCATGTCCCACATAAACAGGGGGAGGGCGGTGAGCCTGCCCATTGTGTTGGTTGGAGAGAGAGGCCACATCTGAGCAACAAAAGAGGCTCTTCTGGGGGTGACTCCTAGGCCTAATTTTAAGTAGGCTTGACCTATCTTTTGTGGGGTTAAATTTCATATGAACAAACCCCAAGACTGGGGGCTCAGCCTATAGCTTAGGTTGTCCACATTGCTTGTGAGAATATAAATAATTCAACCTGGGGATGTTGAATTTTCCCCTTTTCTCATCATTCCCCGAAGGGGACTTTGCAAATACTTTTTTATTCACAGTTCAAATCACTCTGGGATTTATCAGGGCATCACTCTGGATAAATCCACAAAATCTCATGTCCTATCAAGGTTCCATGTACTTATGGTGTTCAATTAAGCTGTCTATATAAGTTATATTAGGAAATGCATTGGTCAAAATATATATTTTGCACCAAATAAACATTTTTTTGAGCCATTTCTTTTAAAATCATATTTGTTAGGTCAATTCAATAAGCAAACTGAAACAGTCAATATAAAAAGGAATTGCATTTTTTTTTTTACCCAAATTTATCTGGTAGTTTTATCAAAAACGTATATCCATAATCTGAAATAGGACACTCCAGCAATCTGCATTAACCATTGGAGAAAGAAAAAGCAAAAATTCATACTTAACACACTGATTTTTACAAAAGGCAAATTTTGGAATTAATAATATTTTTAAAACTTCTACTCAGCACCAAGGGATTGAGAAAACCTTGACTGAAAGAGGGAAGAGAGAAATGCGACAAAATAAAGTGTCAACAGCTGAGAGATTCCAAACAGAGTTAAGAGGTTACCTGGAGGTTATTCTTACGCATTAAATAGATATCACCTTTTTAGTTAAGGTGTAACAGAGAAGCTGGTGGGAACTGCCTGAAAATATAGAGCTGTGTTCCAGTAGCCATGTTTCTTGAAGATGATTGTATAATGATATAGCTTTTGCAATGTGACTACGTGATTGTGAAAACCTTGTGTCTGATGCTGCTTTTATCTACCTTATGGACAGATGGGTAAAACATATGGAATAAAAATAAATAAATAATAGGGGGAACAAATGTTAAAATAAATTTAGAAGATTGAAATGCTAGTGATCAATGAAAGGGAGGGGTAAGGGGTATGGTGTGCATGAATTTTTTTCTGTTTTCTTTTTATTTCTTTTTCTGAATTGATGCAAATGTTCTAAGAAATGATCATGATGATGAATATACAATTAATTATGTGATGATATTGTGACTTACTGATTATATATGTAGAATGGAATGATCATATGGTAAAAATGTTTGTGTTTGTATGTTGGTACATTTAATAAATAAAATAAATTTTTAAAAAATTTAAAACTTCTTCCAAAATTTTCATTTTTCTTCTAAAACTTTGAATTTACCAGATAGAACTATCCCCAATTAGACAGACCCCAATGATGTTTTCTCTGTTTTTGAGGAAATTTTGTCACTTAAACCAATAGTTTTATTTATATTCAGTTTAAAATTAATTATAATCATAATAATATTGAACAAATTTAGTAGAGAGTCATTAAGTGATACTTGTGAGCAGACGTCTGGCCTCATTAAAGTGACAATTTTTAAACACCCCCAAGTCAAAGAAATAATTGTAATAACTGATTAGCTTTTGAGTCAAGGACAAGGAGGAGATTAGACTATGGAGAGTTTAAAAATAAAAAGGTTAAAATATGCTCCTAGGTTTTATACCTATCTATAATGCAGGACTGACAGTCTATAAAACACAGAGAAGAGAAATAAATTAAACATAAACATAATTCAACAAGAAAATAAACTTGAATTATAGTTTACCACTTTTTTGGCTGGGGAAATTTGTCATACTCTTTTTAACTAATAGGGAATATTTTACTACCTTATTAAAATTGTGTCACAGCTTTTACTGTTCATTCCTTTCACTTTTAATCATGTTTCATCAATAAGTAATTGAGTTAGCAGTTGAAACAGATGTTTCTAGGTTGAAATGCCCTGGATTTGTATTCTGATCAGAATTGAGGCTCATGTTTGGATTGAATATAAACGGGGCTCTCTAAAACCTTCACAACTTGCTATGAGAAATATGAAAAGTTGTTAGCATTCAAAGATAATTCCTTGCAAAATGCTTTGTTTTACTAATGCTATGAACAAGTTTTTTGAAATACTCATGCCATCTTGGTGGAATACACCTGTTTTTGAGGTAAAATAGAGGCTGTTAAATGTGTGAATGCACGCAATTTGTCAGGAAGCGATGAGCTTTGCTTGATGCTGAGAGAGTGGTTACATGCATGCAGTATGGAAACTAATACATCTGTTCCAAGTTCTAGCTCTGCACTGCTGTCAGCTTGAAGGAGCCACTTACCTTCTCAGCACTTCCAATGATTACCAATTATGAATCCAGCTCAATGGGTTAAAAGTGGATATGTTTGCAGACTTAGTATAGAGTCTGGCAAGTCCCTGGTTCATATTAGCCCTGGACACCATTTCTGGGTCTCATTGGCATTGGCAGGAATGAAGGTCTCCGTAGCTCCAAGCCTGTCACCTTGCTTATTGTTACTTTCCCAAATCGTTGTGAATATTTACAAAGTAATGTGAGCTTCCTCCACTATCTCAGAATATACTAGAAATAGGCTTCAAAAGAATTTTCTGTCTTCCTGTAGGGTTTTCTTCTGTAACAGTGGTATCACCTAAAAATAGTTTTTCTTCATTCAGCGTATATGACCATGTCACCACTTCCCTTTTATTTTTTTAATCAGTAACTGCTTAGGTTGGATTCATGCTTTGGAATCTTCTACTACAGGCTGTATTTATACCTAAAATAATTGAATACTTGTGGGATGGGAATAATGAGTCATTTGTGACAAATTAATTCACCTATAAAATTTGTGTAAATCCCAGTCTCTTTTCGAATGAAGCATTAATTGCTTTTAACTTTCTTTCTGGTATTAATTGCTTTATATAGACCTGATATGCCAAAGTGGATCAATAAAATACAAATAATAGGAGGAAGAATATTCAATCCCTCAAAGCATTTTTCATTTCATAGAATTGAGAAAAGGTTTTCTATAAGTGCCAGCTGCTATTAGGACATTTGTGTTTTCCAGACAATTCATTTCCAGGCATCAAGTCTAAAGGGTGAAGAAACACAGCCCAAGTGTGAAGATCACTACCAGTTGTTGATAAATTGGAAATAAGGAAAATGTCCCTGATAGCCTAGTGGAATTCAACTGAAAATTATTACTTGCTTTACACATGAAAAATTCTAAAGCTTGCTTTTTTAGGGGATGGGGGTGTGGGGGAGGGGAACACATGAAGAAACTATGACTTTTATGCTTTTTGCCAAAAATGCAAATAAACACCATTTTAAGATGTAAATAATTAAAAGCACACTTTATTAATTTTGCTAACTTTTCCAAATTGCTAATACTTCCATGTGCCTCAGCAATCATGTACAAACTTTTTAGGCATTAATTCAAGGGCTCTCTTCAATATGGTCCCAATATAATATAGGGCTTTATGATTCTTCCCTTACACGAACTTCAAATCTAACTACACTGGTAGGTTTCATTATGTTAGTTTAAACCCCTTTATCTGCCAAGTTTCTACATTCTGTTCCTTCACTTAGAATTCCCTCTTAGATGCCTTCATTCTTTGATGTATGAATACTTCCTTCTGTTTACTTTCACCTCTTTCCTTCACCCTGAAACACTTTCTATTTTAACCTCTTGCTAAAGATAGTTGGCCCAAACTTAAACTTTTAAACAAATCTAGAGTTTAAGGAAACATGGCCAATCATCTGTACTACTGATTTGGATATTATCATAAAGGCCCTCATTTGCCCACTCATTTTCCCAAATGTATTATCTTCTTTACTAGATTCTAGTTCCTCATGATAGGGACAATCTTCTACATCTCTTTTTTTTGCCACACCACATAGCTGGGTGTTTTTCTCCAAAATAAATGTATCATGAATTCTGAATTGATCAATGTTTCCAGTATTTTCTATAAAAATACATAATTGTTTCAGATGCTTTATAATATTCTGTGTCAATTTCAGATGTTGTATAATATTCTATGTCATAGAACTTTCATTATTCATTTACTTGTTCAGTTATTCAACAGTCATGATGAACCTTAAGTTTGGGGGACAGAGTGGGAACTGAGTGATAAAGGATAAATACTTTAAACAGTGCTTCTCAAATTGTAGCATTCATCAGGTTTACTCAAAGAGCTTGCTAAAACACAGATTGCTGTTCTCCCCCAGAATTTCTAATTCATTAGGTCTGTGGTGGAGACCCAGAATGGCATTTCTAACAAATTCCCAGGTGATAGAGATGCTGCTGTTTAGGGGCTCCCACTTGGAGAACCGTTACTTAAAAACATCTCTCAATCTAACTTGAAGTTAGATTTATTTTTTTATTGAATGAGCTATAGACTTTTGATTCTTGTCTTTAGGGAATTCCATACATCATATCTTCCCCAAGTCCACCACCACCCACTGTGATAGTTTCCTGTTCCACCAAGATGACCTGCTGGTTCAAACTATCTTGATTTTCTCCTTATTATGCTTTTCACCAAACAGTGCTCTCCCCTTATCCTATATTTCTCTCTAGTAATCCCTATCATGCTCTTGCTTGATAACCAAGTTCAAGACCTGATTATTCCTTGAAAACTTCCTTACTAGATTGCAATTAATTTTTTATTTGCTTATTCATTCGTGCACTCATTCATTCATTCATTCATTCATCCAGTATGTCAGTCAGCAAAAAAAAAAAAGTATTGATCACCTACCATACTCTGGATGAGGAAACCATAAAAACAAGTCTGATATATATATTATTTCATGGTGAATATTCAATTCATGTTTCCTCTCATAGAACTTTCAAATTTCTCTTATTTTATGTTTGGAGAGCTTAGATTACAAAGTCTCATTGGAAACTTTATCTTTCAGTGTAGAAATTAGTCATTTATGATAATTATTAGGCTTCTGTTCCCATCCCTTTTTTTGCCATTAAGTGAGCTATTTGTATAACATTTTGCTTATTTTGCATAGTTTTGCATAGGCATTCTATTTAAAAATAGCTATTACTTATTCTTAATCTTTCCTCAAACATTCTTAATTTATAAAAAAAACAAAAATCTGGGGATAAACCAAGACAGGTCTGGACAGTGTATTACAAAGTCTTTGTTGTCAATGAAACCTCATGTTATAACAAAACAGAACACAAAAGCATAGTCTGTTAACTTGGAAAATTCAGTTTTAATTCATGAACTTAAAATATGTTTTCATTGCAGCCTCCAAAACTGGCCATATAAAAAGAAGCACTGTTGATGCATCAAGCTATATGTACACCCCTAGTCCACTGAATAATGTAAATAATTCAGGAAAATTATCTAATACAGTACTAGTGATCATATGTAATAATGAGGTTAAAAAGGGACCTAAGGGGAAAAAACATTAGTAGCCACCCAGAATAATCTAATAAAAATAGAGTTCAGTGGTCTATTCCAAATATTGGGGTGAGCAAATGTCTTAAAGAGAAGTGATGACTACAAAGAATTCGCCCTCATCCCCTAGGAGATGAAATATCTTAGATTTCCCCACTAATTATAATAAGTTGACAATAAGGTAGTTATGAGCTTTTAATAATGCTAACCAATGAGGTCAATATATCATAATGATAGGATAAGTAGGTTATAAAATTCTGGCAGAGCAAGGCTCTGAAAGGAGAGCCTTTCAGAGGAAGAACAGGTTATAAAAATTTTAAAATGAAATAAAAAGGAAGAAGCTAAAACTTTCCTTGATAGCATGAATTTAAAAATAGTTTTATTGATCTAAGAATTAAAGTTCTATTATAATAGTGGGCCCAGTCAAATGAATAAACTCTCCAATGAATCACTTTGGATGCTGCCAATGGGTCCCATGTACAGAATGAGAATCAATTGGTTCACAACCAATTATCTAAAATATTCCTTTTAGGTCTTATGAGATTATTGAACTATCAGGATAGTAGAGAAATAATTACTCTTACATTACTGTAATCACAGGTAAGTGTAAGAATAAGGTAATCAATAAGATAAGGATATATGTTGAAATAAGGTAACACTTTTAAATAAATTGTATTGGCACATTTGTGCCCTTTATCAATGTAATAGTGTTTTTCTTATTACTGGACTCAAATCTCCAGATGAAAGGTGTCGATTACCATAGTGAAAGTGATAAACAGGCCACACATGGTCAGCTATATCTTTACCCTTGGGACACTCATAGATCATGAGTAATTTTGCAGACACAGAAATAAGCCCTTTGGCTTTCCTTTTTTCCTTAAAGCCTAGTGATGACTGGCAGACACTGCTACCTGACCACTCAGCATCCATTATTGTCTCCTATTTTATGTAACAACTTCTGATGTTGATCAGGTAGCAGTGGGTTCAACTAAAAGCTTTATATTTCCCAGACTCACTGGCAGATGGATTTGGATATATGAAATGGTTCTTTCCACTAGACCTCAAAGATATCTACAGGGGTTTTTGCAGGTCCAGCCCTTTCTCCTTATTGCTTCCTTTTTCCTTCTGGAATGTGGATGTTAGGCTGGAGGTGAAGCATGAGACCATGAGTGAGAAGGGTGAAAATGAAAGTTCAGCCAAGGATGTCGGAGCAGAAAGAAAGAAGACCATCTGCACAAACCTTGACTGTTCTCCCCAGGTTTCCTGTTATGTGAAAGAAATAAACCAGTCTTTAGTTAAGTCTTGTGCTGGTTTGAAGCTATTATGTACCCCCAAAAGCCATGTCCTTTTACCTTCCTTCAGTATTTCTGGGTGGAATATTTTTATTGTTTCCATGGAGATATGACCCACCAAATTATGGGTGGTAACTTTTGATTCGATGGTTTCCATGGAGATGTGTCTCCACCCATTCAAGGTGGAGTTGCTTATTGGAGCCCTTTAAGAGGGAACCATTTTGGAAAAAGCTTTAGAGCCACCAGATCCAACAGCCAGTGACGTTTGGAGCAGAAGGAAAATGCCCCCCAGGGAAGCCTTATGAAATGAGAAGAGAAAGATAGCAGACATGGCCATTGCCTTCCAACTGACAGAGAAACAGAATGTCATTGGCCTTCTTGAGCGAGGGTATCGTCCCCTGGATGCCTTAGATTGGACCTTTTAATAGCTTTGCCTTAATTTGGAATTTTTCATGGCCTTAGAACTGTAAACTGGCAACTTAATAAATTCCGCTTTCTAAAAGCCATAGCGTTCTGGTATATTGCATTCCAGCAGCTTTTACAAACTAGAACAAGTCTCTATAGTTGGGTTTCTCTTATGCAGCCTAATTCATTCTCAACTGCTGTAGGGCATATACAAGTGACATGAGGTAAAGGAGGTAATCCTTTGCCCTATGTTCTGATAACCATATTCATTTTTTCAAATGAGGACATCAGTTTTGAGTGATAGGTATTGGGTTTAACATTTTACATACAATAATGCTATGCAGTAATTTTATACATGAGGAAACTGAGCAATAAGTAAACATATCAAGATATTATTGACCCCCTAAGCCCGTTCTTCATAATAAAGCTCTTTTGCCTTGACAATAATGTTCCCCCATTTAATTATACAATAAAAATATTGCTTGCTTGCTTGCTTTCGCTCATTTAAAATCTTTGGTCCTTTGTATACTATTTGTCATCAAAACCTTACCAATTAGTTAGACTTAGCAAACTTCCTCATTGATTTGTATTCTTTGTTGTAATTACATTTTTCCTACCAGTAAAAAATGATACCTTATTCCTTCATCTCTATTGTAGATAATTTCCATGGCCTCTATAAGAATTTTCAAAAGACAATATCCTTAACAAAAATACTGATAGTAATTTAGATAATGTGTTTTGAGACTTTCTAATGAAAAAGTATTTGGGTAGTAAGTTTCTAAATTTTCATGGTTAAGAAAAGATTCTTAAAGATTTTAGTAATAAATGTCCACTTTGGATTTTATATCATTTTATTCTGATATTTGTTATTGTGATGGGGCAGTCTGAAACTATCATTCATTCATTCATTCAGCAAATATTTAAGTTCCTAGTGTGTGTTGGGTATTGGGTTCCAGAATGTTCTGAGGATACTATGATAAGCAAGGGAGACAGGACCCCTACTCTTATGGACTCATTTTCTAACAGAGGAAACAGACAATTAGAAAGTAAGGACAATAAAGGTGGTAAGTGTTACAATGGGGAACTAGAAAGAATGCACAGCCCTAAACTGTGGAAAGCCCCCAGCTGGTCATGAAATGAAACCCACAGATCTGGAAGCATAGTTAAGGGGGGAGTGTCCCAGGGCTGGCACAGAACAAACGATCAGTACACAGAACTCAGACTCGCAAGTTGGGAGACATACAGCATGATGGACAAATTTTATTGCCTAAGCTTTTATTTAGCACTGCTGTAGCACACAGGTTAAGACCACAGGCTTTGGAGCCAGACTGTCTGGAGTCAAACCCCAGTTCCACCAGGTAGCAGCCTGGTACTTTGGAGAAGGTGGTTACCTTCTCTGTTCTTGAATTTCCTCATCGGTACAATGGGGAATAGGACCGGCTACATAATTCATGAGGCCCAGAGCAAAATCAAAAAGTGAGGCCCTGATTCAAAGATTATTAAGAATTTCAAGAGGGTGGCAGGAGAACATTAAACCAAGCACAGGGCCCTGTGCAACTGCTCGGGTCACACACCAATGAAACCAGCTCTGTGGGAATGATGATAAAAATAACACCTTACTCATTACCTAGCAAATATATATATATATATGCACCAATTATTATTATTATTATTATTATTATTATTATTATTATTATTGAAGTGCCTGGGAGCTATAAGAAAGCAGCCTCATTGTCCTGTGCTCCTTTGACATAGTGGATGTCTTATTGTAGACATTCCTTAACTTTAGGAAGGAGGAAAGAGGTGCAGCATCCACCTTTCCACACCCATATCTCACCTGTGCATACTTTACTCATCTCACCAGTGTGTTCTCTGCTGTGCTTACTTGCTACCTTAAGAGCAAACCAAACTGAGTATAAGTGGTCCTTTCTTCCAGTCTTCAATCATGGACCAGACTTTGGGGTCTGGCTCAAATCACTGATCCCCTGGGAAGACTTCCAAGAGTTCGTCACACTATATTATGATTAAACCTAAACTAATTCCTTGCAAATGGGCAGACCCTTTTTTTTAAATTTCCTGTTTCCTATTTTGGTTTCATTTGTTTTATCATAGAATTCATCATGATTTATCCTTGTTTCTCTAATTACTTTGGTGCTCTTTTAGGTCCCTGAGAATGGATGATGGTTGTGTATTTTAAGTTCCATGTGGATTGTCTATTTCAGAGATCACTTTCTTTTATTTTCTCATGATAGTAGGTGTGATAGGCAGCTTCTAAGATGTTTCCTAGAATTCATTCTCTTGTGTAATCCCCATCTCTTGAGGGTGGATTGAACCTAATGGCTTATGAATAGAATATGGCAAAAGTGGAATGCCATTTCCAAGATTAAGTTTATAAAGGACTGTAGTGGTGAGAGCACAGCATTGTGGATACAATTAACAGCACTGAAATATATATCTGAATATGGTTAAAAGGGGAAATGTTAGATTGCATATGTGGTAACAGAATAAATTTTTTTAAAAAACTGCCCTACCCAAATGGTGAGCCCTAAGTTAACCCATGGACTTTAATTAATATTACAATTATAAAACTGGGCTGTCATCAATGTAACAAATGTTCACACCAATGTGGAGTGTTGGCATTGGGTTGGTGTACGGAAATCCTGTATTTTACGCATGATTGTTCTGTAAACCCACAACTTCTCTAAAAAAATAAAAGCGTGAAAGAATAAAAAGAAAAAATGCTGTGACTTCTCGCTCATAGTCTCTTTCTCTCTTTCTCTCTTTTGATTGCCCACTCTGATGAAATGATCTGTTGCTTTGTGAGCTGCCATGTGGAAACAACCACATGACAAGAAGCTGAGCAAGGCCTTGGGTCAATAGCCAGCAAGGAACTGAAACCCTCAGTCCAACAACCAGTGAGGAATAGAATCCTGCTGGGACACTCACGTGAGCTCTGATGTGCCCTGGGGACACTCACGTGAGCCCTGACATGGCCAGGACATACTCGTGTGAACCTTGATGTGGAGCCCCCCAGCTGAGCTTTTCTAAAACTGACAGAACCTCGACTGTGGCCTGGGAGAAACCCAGAGCAAGGGGCCAGCTCAGCAGTACCAGATTCCTGATCCGCAGAAACTGTTTCATTCTTAGTTTGTGTGCACTTGTTACCAAAGTTTATTTTTTCATTTTATTTAATAGTGATAATTAGGTAGAGCCAAGGATTGCCAGCAACTCCCAAAAACTAGGAGAGAGGAAAGGAATGGATCACCCTCGGAGTCTCCAGAAGGAACTAATCTTGCCAACACCTTTATTTCAAACATCGACCCTCCAGAACTGAGAGAGAAGTTTCAGGTGTTTTAAGCCACCGGGTTTGTCATCATTTGTTGTGGCAGCCACAGGAAATGGATACAAGCCCCTCCTCCTTCCTTCCATCCCCTTGAGGCCCACAGGGTTCCTATTCTCTCACCTTCCTTCCTCCTGCAAAGTCATCTCCTGGCCGGTTTGGGTGAATGGATCACACAAAGCAGTTGACTGAGGAGTTTTAGCACATGGCTGAATGCAGGTCTATAACATAAGGCATCTTGCCAGCTTTCCTGTTTCTGAGAAGCAGACCTTCTGGAAATCATGACATATAGACTCCCAATTGCATCCATGCTCCCAGTTGGATATTCATGTTTTGTTCAAAATCAGAAAAAACTCAGCCTGGGAGCAGAACTAGATGCCATGAGTTACTGCACCCCTTAAGCTGTCTCCAATCTTGATCTCTTCCTTAATGCTTTATCTTTGTTCAATTCTGGAGGTAAATAGGAGATCTGGGTTGTTTTTTCTTGTGATGGAACTGAAACTGTAGGGGAAGAAGTTCAGCTAAAATTGCTCCCCACAGGCTCACATAAGTTCATGCCCCAGATCACAGTAAGTAGAGTCTTTGCCTAAGCAACATCTCATTCTGCTCTGATGATTGTTGGCTGCCATGGAGTCTTTCTCAAGACAATGATGAGTCCAAGAGCAGAGCCCTTAATTAACCTCATCACAGTGGACTTCCCGCTGGTGGGGAGGTGTCCTGTGCAAAATCTATGATGAGAGTCTTAGGATTGGAGCATCAGAAGTAAAGGACTTGTGGGATATTGAGGGCAGGAATGAAAAATTAAACTATCCTCTGTCAGTCACATAACTGTCTGTGAGTGATAGTTAAGATTAAGCTGAGTTGAATGTGTGGTGTTTTAAAAGTCCATAGAACAAAACCTACTATTTCTCGTTACTGTATCTTACACTAAATGAGCTAACAGAAAAGTTAAAACCTACTGAGTCATATAACTACCCTCTAGAAGAAAAACTAAGGGCAAATATACAATAATTCTTCAAGAGAAGAATCAAGTGTCATGGAGTCAATTAGGATTTTAGCCAATTATGTAAGGGTTTGAATCCAAGCTCTACTATTTTCTCCTACTTTGAATCACATTCTCCTTTTTCACACATGTCCAGACAGGGCTGGACAAATTTGAAGGAGATTTCAATGCCCCCTTTTAATTCAAAATGTGATTCTGAAAAGGAAGGTGGAAAACTTCCCTCCAGTTTTCTTTCTAGCTTCTGTACTTCTTAACTTCACAGTACAAAAGAAAAAAAAAGGAATAAGCAATAATTCCAATTGGGGAAATCATTAAAGATTCCCTAATGCAGATGGCATTTCAGATGGATTTTTAAAAAGTACCATGTATTTGGAAGAGATGCTACAAAATAAAGAGTCCTAGTGAAGATGCCAGCATGTATGTGAAAGGAATGCAGACAGAAAGGATTAAAGCATTGCGGGGCATGGTGAGTGAGCCAGTCTGTCAGCAGGGAAGGCTAGAAAATTATCTAGGGTGTTGTCATAGTATAGATACTTCTGAAATTCCAAGAGTACTTGTCATGACTCTTTTGACTACAAGTGACAATCTAGAATTGTCTAATTTTAGGGAAAAGGGAATTAATTGGTTCACATACTTGGGAACTCCAAGGCTGATTTCAGGCAAGCCTGGATCCAGGGAGCCAAATAAGGTCATCACATTCTGTCTTTCTTCCTCTTTTGACTCTATGAGGGTCTATTTCTGGATTTGCACTTATTTTTCATTGATATATATGTTTATCTTAATGTCAATCCACATTTTCTTGTGTATTATACCTTTGTAGAAGTTTAGAGATCAGGTACCATATGTCCTCTAACATTTAGTCTTTAAACACTGTTATGATTATTCTATGTCCTGTGTATCATCATATAAAATTTCAGACCAACCTGATCTATAGATCAATTTGGGGAGGATTGAGTCTTAACCATCTTGAGACTTCCAATCAATGAACAGGTTCTACTCCATTTATTAAGCTTTTCTTAAATTACTCTTACAAAGATGGCTGAATGAAGCCAATGGAATAACTGCTTGAAAGCATCAAGTTAGGATATGAATTTGCAGTCCTTGCACCTTGGTTCATGATTTAGGCTAAGTGGAGGAAGAGATGGTTTTTACAGGTCTCTGTAAGAATAGTTCCAGTAGAGCAATGTAATGGCAAGAGGACCTGGGAAAACTTTAAACTTGCTGAATGGGGACTCATAAAAAGGTTGATATAGTTTCAGGAAAGGGTAACAACACTTGAGCTGCATAAAGGAGATAACTGGGCACATACTGGAAAGAAAAGTGCTGGGATCCATGAGTCAATGAAAAATTATAGTTAAATACAATTTTCTTAAACTAGTTAAGTGGTTTCCCTAAAGGGATTTTTGTTATGAAGAGGAGTTTTCCCTATTCATTCCTTATGAGATTCTGTTTACTTCTCATCCCCCAAGAAGTTGCTTTCAGATACTTTGAGTTTTGAAAAAAAAAAATATATATTAAATAGACTCTCAGTCAAAAAGTAGTGTTAGGTATTAAGAAGGTCACTGAATAATTATTAAAAGAGTATAATTCAAGGAAATTATAATAATTCCAAACTTGTAATTGGATAATACAGCTTTGAATACACAAATTGACAGAGTGAAAAGGAGAAAGCTACAAATACAAAATCATACTGGAAAATGTTTTAAAATTAATCAGTGGAAGGGTGCATGGGTAGTTTAGTGGTTAGAATGCCTTTCATGTGGGAGACCTGGGTTTGATTTCTGGACCATGCACCCCCTCAAAAAAATTTAACTAGTGGAAGGTTTTAACACATTTCTCTCAGAAATTTATCAGTCAAAAAAATTGGACAGCAAAACTAACAAGCTTTGTTTAATGAATGTATAGAGAATTCTTCAGTCAATAATTAGAAAATACATGTTCTTTTTCAAATAGACCGTGCCAGTTTGAAGCTATTATATACCCCAGAAAAGCCATGTCCTTTAATTTTCATTCAAAATTGCTGGGTGGGAGCTTTCTGATTGTTTCCATGGAGATGTGACCCACCCAATTGTAAGTGATGGTTTCCATGGAGATGTGTCTCCACCATTCAAGGAGGGGTTGCTTACTGGAGCCCTTTAAGAGGGAACCATTATGGAGAAAGCTTTAGAGCCACCAGAACCAACAGAGCCCACACAGCCAGAGACTATTGGAGATGAAAAAAGAAAATGTCCCTGGGGAAGCCATTGAAGAAGCCTGGAGAGAAAGCTAGCAGACATCACTATGTGTCTTTCCAGCTAAGAGAGAAACCCCAAACATCATCTGCCTTCTTGAACCAAGGCGTCTTTCCCTGGATGTCTTAATTTGGACATTCTTATAGTCTTGCCTTAGTTTGGTCATATCCATGGCCTTAGAACTATAAACTTGCAATGAATAAATTCCCCTTTTAAAAGCTGTTCCGTTTCTGGTATATTGCATTTCAGCAGCTTACAAACTAGAACACAAGCATTAAACACTTATGAAAATTACCCACTCACTAACTTTTTGGCTAGTGCTCTAAACTTTTCAAAGAAGAGTGAAATCCTAACCGTGCTCTCTAAGAGCCTGTGGTTAAGTTAGAAACCCTAGAACAAAGACAATTAAATCATATTCGCAATCTTTTTTAAAAATCAAAAAATATATTATATTGAAAAATAATTAGAAACCCCACACGACAAATCTGGTGGGAGATTTCTGAAGAGTGTTTCAAGGGACATTTGTAGCTTTAAATGCATGTAATTAGAAAAGAAGAAAGAACAGACATCTTAATGAGCTAAGGACACCATTTAAGAAGCATAGGGAAAAATTAAGAATAAATGAAATAATGAAAGAGCAGAAATTCATGAAACAGAAATCAAAGAAACAATCACAGAGAATTAGCAAAGTTAGAAATTAATTCTTTGTAAAAAGAAAAGTTAATACAATATACAAATTTCTAGCAAGATTGCTCAAGGATAAAATAGAATGTAAATAAATAACAGTAAAAATGAAAAAGGGGACATAACTACAGATATAGCAGAGGATTAAACTGTACGGGACCACTATGACTCAATTAATGGCTAATGTGTTTGACAAAAGTTAGATAAATAGACAATTTCCTAGAAAAATATGACTGAAAAAATTATTTGAAAAACAACAAAAAGCCTATATAGAAATCCAATTAACTAGAGTTATTACTTCATAATTTACCCTCACAGACAATGCAAAGCCCTTTGTTTTACTGGAGAATTCTACCAAATACAATTCAAGGACAAACTAATTGCAATCTTATATGAACTTTCACAGAGAATCAAAAAAGAGGTAACTCCTTCCAACTCCACTTTAGGAGACTACTATAACCTTGATAGCAAAAGCTGAAAATGATAGCACAAGGAAGGAAAATTACAGGCCAATCTTAGCTCGCAACATAGATGTACTAAATTTCACACAATTCCAGCAAATTGAATCTCAAAATGCATGATTCCACAGAATGCCAGAGTTTGGCTTTTTATTACATCAAACCCAGGAATCCCTGAGTTTAAGAACCTTGTAGGGATAAGCGAAGTTGATATGGTTTTTCCCATCATGGACTTTATTCTCAAATTTTTGCATTATAACTGGATGTTCATAGTTCACCATTTCTCACATCATTTTACACTACCTGTTTTTCACACTTCCTCGCGTAATAATTTCCTTTTCACACTTCCTCACGTATTCACGTAATCATTTCCTTTTTATTTCTTATCTGCACTGATTTAAAAGTTAAACATCCCTGTTTTTATTCTGAAAGCAGTTTCCTGGTGATTTTCAAACACATGTTTGCATATATTGTTGCTATGCGTATGTGTGTAAGTTTGTATATACATAAGCCCATCAGCGTCAGAACTGAAATTCCCCTTGTTTAAAAAGGAAATTAACATGACAGCCTCCACTGTCCTCCCCTCTCCCCATATTTTATATGTGTTGCTATTATCTAAATTTCAAGTCTGCATTATTGTTAAATTACCACGTTTTACTTTTTCATGCCAATCCAGAGGTTAATTAATGAAGGCAGCCTTCAGCTTTTCTCTCCCTCAGCTTTTCTCTATCCCTCAATCGAGTGCCCTCGAGACATCATCAGTGAAAACCACTACAATCTGATCACAGCTTTAATGGATTTTCACAGGCAATGATAGTGTATCTGTATAATTCCCTAAGAAAGTTATGCCAGTTTCACTCATTATTGTCAAAGATTGTTGACCAATTACTTCCAATTCAATCTAAATGGACAGTAGAAATTTAAACCTTCCTGAAATCCCAGTGAACAATGGCTTTTGCTAGAAAGTGATGGAAAATCAGATCATAGCTGATTCTCCTCAATAAGAAGCTAATTTTCAAATCTGAATAGACTTCAAACATAGCAGCTATCTGTGTTTTGAAGTTTTGAAAGCAATCAAGCTATTTGCTGAATCCCAGTCTATTATTTTTATGTTTCAGAAAGTAAAACATTCATCCCATTTTGAATGGTCCACATTTTCCACAAGTAAAACAGGAGCATCTTAAAAAGATAACTTTCTTAAAAAATAAAATAAGACTTATATGGTGGAAATCTCCATATTCCCATCATAGTCCTACCTTCCATTCCTGAAGTAACCGATATTCTGACATTAATATAGACTACAATATCTATAAAACTTATGCTGTCTATATACACTTCTAAAATATAAATTATTTTTAAATGTATGGGTATATTATACAATATAATATACTTTCCCCCCACATTTGTTATGCATTTTGATCTGGATCATTCATTTCAACTTTCCTGTTCATCTCCTCTTTGTAAATGCCTGAGTTCCATTTCCCAGTCCCCTACTGATGGACAACTGGATTGCTCCTTTTTTTCCTGTTCTTATGGCCAACACTTTGGTGAGCATCCTAATTCTTTTTCCTTGTGACTAAGTCTGTCAAGATGTGATTGTTGGCTTACTGCATGTTTACATCTTTAATTTTAAAGGTATTACTGAATTGTTCTCCAAACTAGATGTACCAACTCATGCTCTCACCAGAATTATATGACAGTTCCTATTTTCTCACATTCTTGTCAATACTTGGTACTTTCAAACTCGCTTTTTATTTATTCAGATAATTATAAAATAGTAACTCATTGTTCTTTGACTTATACTTTTCTAATGCTAGGTTGAACATTTTTCATCTGTTTATTAGCAATTTAGTGTTCACATTCTGTGATTGCTGCTATTATTTCCTTTTTAAAGTATGTATAATATTGAGTTGTTTGACTTTTTCTTGCTTCAAGATGTAGGAGGTTAATAAAATACATATGTATTCCATATGATATTCCTGTGTTAGTTTTGCCTGTTGGAAATATTTATTCCTGGTCTAAGGTTTATCTCTTCTGGTTTATTTCTTGATCCCTGATATAATGTCATACTTTGCTATCCTCATAATAATTTATCTGTCTTTTAGGGGGAGTCCCTTCTTTTTATTTATCTGAATTTCTCCTTTCAGTACTGATCTGTACACTTTTTTCATAGGAAATAGAATGCCATCATTGGCAGAAGCTGTCAAGTGCCTTTAACCATTCCAGGACTGGGACTTTGACATGGTTGATGGATTGCGAATGAAAGCTCAGTGACCAGGTATTGGGTTGAACTGAACAGAACACTGTACTCTTTTTGCTCACATCTTGATTGAGATGTTCCTTGGGCTCAGATTTCCTTTTGTTTCCAAACTCTAACTCTGACTGGCTCCTCGCTGGCCCTCTATTTTCCCCAAGCTTTTCTTAGGAGTCAGTAAATTTCAGCACTTCCTCAAATTTGGGGCTAATTTTAGGCCTTTGCAAACTTGGAGAGGAAGCTATCACTTACATAAATGATGTGTATTTGGTAATCACAGATAATCTGTGAATGACAGGATTTAATGTGAATTATTTCTCTCCATGTGACCGAGAGGGAATAAAGTTTAATTAAGAACAGCCTCACTGTTAACTCTGGCTGCAATAAAAATCTTTGCTTGAAAGCCTATTCCAGGTCCCAACCCCCTTCTTTTTTCTCCTGGCTGCATTCAATAACTTTATTTTTGAAACAGACCAATTACTTCCCAAAAAAAGAATAGAAGGTGACAAAAAACAATAGCTTCTTTGCTGTTTTAATTATCTTGGAGCTTACATATATATATATATAATTTTTTTTGTCAGAAATGATGTTTACATAGTAGACTATTTTGTAAGAAGAAAATCTAGGAAGTCATTACATCTATATTTTAGTGTTTTCATCAACATAATATTTGACTGAAAGCTTGCAATATGCAATTATAGAAGCCATGGATATTTATCACCACCAATCTTACTGCCCAGTATTTCTGTCTGGTATTTCCAGCTATGGAAATCATCAAGAAATGAAAAAAAAAAGGAAAGAATTTGCATGTAGCAGTTCACCCTTTCTTTTGTGGGTTTTGGTAGAAAACTTAACAAAAATGATATAATAGTGTTACCTATTCAATTTCATTGAAGTTTGCAGCATGATTTCTATTAGTGTACACTTTTTCATCTGTAAAATGATATGTTCACCCATAACATGTAGCAAGAACTTGCAAAGTACTGAAATATCTCCCTGCATTTCCCTTCATCTGTGCCATTTATCTGTCCAAATTTCTCACTGCTTTTAGCTAGCCTATAAAAGTAGCAATCAAATGACTAAACTTCAGTGAGCTTGTGAAAAACCACCAGCTATCAGAATATTGTAAATAGATGGATTTGAACAATTAGCTATTTAATGAAATAATTTAATTGTTCTTTTATTTATTCAATAAGTATTGATTGAACTACTTTTCCATACTAGTATTTGCTAGATGCAGGATGACTGGAAATAAAGAGATAATGACTAGTTTAATTAGGTACATATGTATCTTCCAGTATCCAAATCTATTAAGTTGAGGAATTTGGACTGGAAAAGTTTAGATACCTGCAGATACCAGAATTTGATTATTTAATCGAATATTGTGAGGAGTTCTTGCACAATCATGGAGATTATTTAAAAAATTGCTTTTAGCAGATCTCATGTGCAATTATGTACTTTGTGCCACCCTTTACTATTCTACATTAATTTTTTTAGAGGGAAGGACAATTTATAATTAATAAAGTCCAGATATTTAGGCTGTACTGAGAGCTTATTGGCTCTGATGGATTCATGTGGGCTATAGAGTTCCCTTTTCTTGTAAGTTTTTTCCCAGCAATTACCAATAATCAGAAGCTTGAAGAAGCTGTGATGTAAAGGCATGTCCTTAATGTAAGAAACAAATGGATTTGATTGGTGAAAGGGGTGGACCCTGTCTGTGGGAGGCCAGTTCCCTTGAATCTCATCTACAGATTCTATTCCCCTTCTCCAGTTTCTGTGTGCTTCCACTCCAGCAGTTCGCTCCGGCAAACATCGTCAAAGGGCTCTCCTTGGATTTTTGGAGTGCTTCATGAAAAGCCATGAAAAAGTGTCTGCGACCTGAATTCCCCTCTGGGCATCCTGTTACTGAACCTGATTGGCATGGGAGACTCAAAACACAGTTTCCTTGTCTACTACTCCACTGTGGAATTTATACTCCAAGGCTTTCCATGGGATGAGGCCAAGGCTAGAACTCTACTTTGCTTCTCTGCTTCTCCTTCCCTTTCCTGCTTCTTCCACTGCCACCTTGAAAGTTTCTCCCCTAGGGGCACTTTCTTAATAAATCACTTGTGTAAGAATCCTTGTCTCAGGATCTGCTTCTGGGGAATCTGACCTAAGACAATGAGGGCTCAATGGTGTTGAGATTGCTGAATAGCTATTTGGAAGAAAATCAAATTATAGCCTGTTTTGAATGTTCTGTAAAAGATAGCCAGTCAACTGAGAATGCATGAAAGGACAACTTTTTTTTTTTTTTCTTTTTTACATGGGCAGGCACCGGGAAGCAAACCCGGGTCCTCTGGCATGGCAGGCAAGCGTTCTTGCTGCTGAGCCACCGTGGCCCGCCCAAGGACAACTTTTTTAGATCAAAGAGGGGAGAAGGGAAAATGAGGATAGCTGAGGGGCCTGGACCTGGGACTTACCTAACCTAAACTTATCTCACCTAACCTAACCTAATCTAACCTTACCTAACCTAACCTAATCAAACCTTACCTAACCTTATCTCACCTAACCTAACCTAATCTAACCTGAGGGTAGCTTCTTACTATTCAAGTCCTTTGCAGCAGTACCAAAAAGCAAAGGGCTGTTCTGAGAAACAGCAGTAGGAGCCATTCGGAGAAGCTAAACACAGCTCTTATCATCCAAACCACATGGAAGTTAAGTCTTAGTAGTTGCAGTTATGTCCAGGACAGGGCTAGTGGGAGAAGTGAGTCACTCAAAGGGGAAGCTAATGACAAGACCAGGCAGGATGACAAGGCATCAAATATAAATTATTTTATGCCATTCTATAGCCCCATTTCTCACCATATACTAGAATAAATTTCAAACAGGTTAAAGAGCTAACTGAATGATATATCTAAAAAGTAAAATGTAGGCAAATATTTTTGTATAACCTTAGGGCATGAGGCTTTTCCAAGCATAGCACGTCAGAAAGGAAAATATGGTTATGACTCAGAGACATCCCTTGAAAGCACTTACCCTGAAGAAATACTTGCAGGATTGAAGAAGCATTATCACAGAAGTTTTTCAAAAGCAACTGAAATTCACTAAATGCAGTATTGAGCAGCCAATTAGAAATGAATGATTACATACTTAGTCACAGAACACGTTTAAGAAATGGCGGCCTTAATATGATGATGATGGGTGTAATTTTTAGTATGATAATGAGGTCAAAATTTAAGCTACTAAAGTCTAAATTATAATAGGTTAATGTCTAAGCTAATGCACATGTCGGGCAGGCCCATTTTGGTTAGGTCCAGTTTTAGTTATCAAGGTAAGTTTTCGAATTCGGGTCAGTTAGTTCTGGGCTGACCCAAGGTCCTTTATTAATAAACATTAGGGGCTGTCTTTAGTGATCATAAAAGCTGAAAAAACAGGTAAAATGGGTACTAGTAAAGGCCAATCATAAGATTTTTACAATCACAAGGGCACCAAGATAATGGCTATACTATCATTTTCAGAGATCAAGGCAGCTGGATTACAGTTCAAAGATTTCAAGTATTTCCCTCTATCTACTGTAACATACCAGAAAGTAAAAATAAATATCTATATAATGACTCAATAATTATAATCATCACTTAAATTCTAACCTCTCGGTTACAGTGTTAAGATTATGAATGATCATTACATTCTTTTACATGTGCTTTGCTTATTTTATAAATGTTAAAGTAAATAGGTGATTCTTTAGTAACAAGTAAACCATAAGCTGAATAGTCTAGAAAACGAACTATAAGAAAAATATTAAACACATCTTAAATTACCTAATAATATGTTTTAAGGATTGGGGAAACTGGCCTGAGAATGTGAAAAGGTAGCTGGAGAGATTTTGATCTGGCATTAATACCAGTGACATTTGCCAACTTATGTCTGGGTTGATGTATGCCTTCTACTCCTTCATCACTGATCTACATTCCCCACCTGGTCTTATAATCACTACATATATTTGTGATATTCAGTGTTCATTGTGCTGTAATTGTAGGCGTTAAGAACACGGGCTTTGAAGTCAGCTTTTTAGAATGAGCCATCCATCATCTGACCGCCATTGACCTGGAAGCAAGGTCTTCAACTCCCTAATCTTCAGTTTCCTCATTTGCTAAAACCAGATAAGGACAATATCTCTACTTCTTTAGTGAGCACAATAAGACAATGAGATAAGGCCTGCAAATTGCCCACCAAAGCCAGCAGTTATTTATCTTCCCTACAGGAATTCATACCTCCAGATGCTGTGGCCAAAAGAGAGAAATGGTGAATGAAGTCTTATGACGCTCAAACATTTCTGAGGGAAACAAAAATTGAACATGTTCACTTCTAACATAACTTGAGGTCAAGTTTTCAAGGTTAGGATAAAGAAAATGCATAGTAGTTTAACTTAAAAGTCCTCAAAAATGGTCAAAATGATAGTTGACCCTTCACTAGTCTCTTTCAGTCTTGCTGTCTTTTTCCAAGTTGGTAAATCTTTTCTTAAAGAATAAGAAATTGCAACTCAGTACTACAGCAAAGAAAGTGATCAAATGTTCAAACGGAGTGGGGGGGGGGTATAAAACTGAGTAATAAACCAAAAGCACAAGGCAAATATTACTACTACTAGTATTTAAAAAAAAAAACTAAAAAATCCTGGGAAGTCAACGGTCTTGAATTACATGAATTATATTTAACTTGCACATAACAGTTAATTACAGAAATTGCATTGCCACTTATTTCTTTTAAAAGTTTGGTCTTTCTTTGAGAAGTTATGACATCTAAATTATTTTTAGCAAGTGAATAATATGCTTACTACTTCAGAAATCAAAATAGAGAAAAATAATGCATATAAATACTTATATATATATTATATATATATATATATATATATATATATATAAACATAAAACAGCATTAGCTTTAGAAAGACTTGATATTAGCTGTGTGACCTTGGCCATTTACTTAATGCCAACATCTCAATTTAGAGGGTTATTATGAAGAGTGGAGATGATAGATGTATGGCACCTACCACTATTGGAACACAGGAGACAGTCAGCAAATGGTAGCTTATAACAGACTAGTATAGTGCTAATAGTCTAAGACCTGGTCTTCCCTCAAAGAGCTGACATTGTTAGGGGTAAGAAATAAAATCAAGTAATATTTTTTGTAAATATAACCAAGCCCGCATCCTAGAACATGCTTCTACAAAGTTACCTAAAGACATTATTGTTGTTTTCAGATGCTTTGGCTATATTACTCCAAATTCTTTCTAAGTATCTCAGAAGAAAAGCCCAGGAATTTCTTGCTTCAAGAGAATCTCAGGAAATCGGATTCCATCTCTAGTTCTCTTCTACCAGTGGTTTAGTTCTACTAATTGTCCACATAGCTACATTTTCCCCTAGAGCATGTCTTCTCATTTCCTGAATAAACATTCTCAGGTTTTTGCTTCTACCGGCATATTTCCACCCCCCCCCCATCTGCGATTACAATGTCCAATCCCCTAAAAATTTCCTTTATTTAAGTATTTCTGTGTGTCTGCAGGAGGAAGCTCACATGTGTTCATAAACAAACTTGGTCAGGTGCCCTGTGGTGGCTTAAATCTTTCTTCCCATTTCCTACCCCAGACCCAGTTGGATTATTTGCCTATTTGACCCCATCGTTTCACTATCTCCTTACCATGGCAATTCCTATAGGTCGTGGATATGTCTGCCAGCCAGCACTGCTGCCACTTCTGTAGTTATACAGGATACATTCTGTATGAATTCCCTGTCTTATATTCAGTATATTTATATGCAGGTATATATATTTGGTATATATTTTTTATACAGTACTTTCTTGAAGTGAAGTGCACACATTTATGTTTCTTAAACTCAGCTCTCTATGTTTGATCTTTGTTTTTTTTTTAACCTTAAAGGACTTTCTGGATTATTCCATCATCCTTGTATTTATCATCTTTCCATCTTTGTAGCATCTGAGAAAACATGCAAAGCACCTATTACATAATCATTCAAACCATTGGTTAACATGATGTATAATTTCTTCTCAGGCCCCCTGAGCTTTACACTTTCTAGACAGGAAGACCTGTCTTCTGTTTTCCTATTGTATGTCAAACACAGGCTTAACACATTGCATTTAAAACATCTGTTTCCATATTTGGATCCTCAACCAAATCATAACTTCTTTATGACAAAGAATGTGTAGAAGTGGTTTTAGAGGGCTGTGTTAAGCAGATAAGATTAGTATCCCTGACTGAAATTGAAAGTAATCAATAAATATTGGCTAAATGAATGGAATAAGTGGGTTTTGGATTAGATGGTCTTTTGAGTATAGCACTGGCCAAACAAAATGAGTTGTAATGTGACTTATTACTTTAGGTTAGGGGCATCATTAGGTGCAAAATGCTTGAGTTAATTGATAAATGCAAAATTAAAATTTTAATGCAAAAAAAGTGCTACCATTGAAACATGCTTGTGCTTTGTTATGTCTTATTTGTTCTTTTACTTCAAGAACTCCTCCTTAATTGTTATAAGCAATTATGGAGTTTAAAATTAACAAGGAGGAAAGGTGAAATCTCAAGGAGCATATGTAAAGAATTACCCTACAGGAAGAATATAAAGAGAATCCTGAAATCAGAAATGTATCGTAATGAAGGCCTTAATAGGAGTTTTTCTGAAGAAAGTAATTAAACCACATATAGCACATTGATGAAAAGGTCTTATTGTATAGAAAGAAATGTTGCTAGGAAACTTAAATGCTGGGTTTCAATTCTTGCTTCATTACCTTTTCTTGGGAAATGCTGTCACAAGTTCTCCATGCCTTAATTGTCCAATATATAAAATAAATATTCAAGCAGATTTATTGACATCTCTTCAAAATCTGACAGCTCTTAGAACTACTAAAACATATTTACTGATATTTGTATTTCCTTAAGCAAGAAAAACATTCATTTTTTTCATTCTGAGAATTTTGCTGCATTTGTTTCTCAAAATCAGTACTATTATTTCTCAGTCAAAGTTTTGTTATTTTCTGGAAGCTAAATTTTCAGAAGACAGTGAAAAGGATCGAAACAGTGCAAATTCACTTTGGAGGAAATTTTATGGTTAATTTCAGAATGTGGTAAAGGATTTCCTATGATTTATACTCAGATGCGTGACAGTTTCTCTTACTACCGTTTATATGATAGTTTTTCTTATTCTTGTCGTCTCTCATTGTGCTACCTTGTGCTGTGGTTTTTCCTTTGATTTTATGCTGCTGGAAGTGCTAACCTTTAAATGAAACTCATTTTCAAAGTTGGCCGAGATATTGGTTTACTATCATATTGAGCAAGCCCTCTGAGCACAGAAGGGCATTTGTAACACAACGGAGTACAAAACACAAGAGCCTGCGTGAGCCTTTTGTGCTTGAGACGAAATGAGAGGTAAAGAGGCCATGGCAAGGGAGTGCCACAAACAGGCTTTGCTCCAAAGTTAGATGTTCTTTGTAAAATTGTAATTGGATGGATGTCATAAAACGAAAGTGTTTACGTCATGAAGAAAATAGCTGAGATGGTACGAAGCCAAATAGCCTCTACGAGGTTATTTCTCTCCAATTAATGCCATCCAAATAAGAGAGACTGATTTGCAACCGGGCAGGCAGGGAGGCACAGAGTTGCCTGGCTTGCCCCTATCAGCACCATCTGAGAGAGCAGCATCTTTGCCTGAGGCTTTTTAACTTCTCATTTTTCATCTTTATGTGTCTGTGTTTAGAAGCTTATGCACAGTTTCATCACCTTGGCTACAATTATAGATGTGCCTAGAAGAGTCTATATATCACTATATTTCTAAGATATTTCACTGTCATTGTAATTGTGTTTTTTTCCCCCATCCTCTCAGTCACACTCTCATATCTAAACAACATAATTATACCTTTTGTATTAAAAAAGCAGTCTGATGAGGTGACCTGCCAATTATTAGAAAACCGAACATTGCCCCCCCATTCAACTTCCACCCTGTGGTTTAAATGACCATGGTCATAAATCACTCATAATTAGAGTAGATTGTGCCACATTTAGTGTTGGAATATAGCACCAGGAACTGTGATGCAATTTTCTTTTTTTTTTTATTTCCCCCACAACTAAAAGGTAACCCTTAAGTTTTCAGTCCTCATTTTGAAGTTCTTTAGATATGCTAATTATTTTTTATTTATTTGTATTTTTTTCTTCCAAGAGGAAACAAGAACTCAAACCTCATTTGCTCCCATAATGGTCTAAGAGTGAAATGGGAAAAACAAAAACAATGGTAAGTCAGAGGTTTATCCTACATCCTGGAGTCTGATCCTAATCCATCATCACTATTGATGATGAAATCAGAAGCTACACTGTTAAACATCAAGAACCTGTGCCCATACTTCCTCTGTCTGGTTTTCATGAAGGAGAACTCTAGGCATGGAGGCGCATGGTCAGCCTGTTGTGAATTAATTTAAAATAGGAGTGCTTGGACTGTCATGATGTCATCTGAGACACTGTCCTTGGGTCCCTCAGTGACTACCCCTGACAGCTGCTTATATAAGATAAACAGCTTCTCCCTCTCCTCCCTGCATCCTACCCAGGTTCCCAAATACAAACTCCCAATCCCCACTCTTGCCTGACCAATCTACAGCTCCCCCTCATGTAACATTGTAAAGGCATGAGTATCCCCATGCCCACCATGACATTTTGCTCCCCTCCTGCTTGGTTGAGTCTGTGCTCCTGATGTGTTTTCCCAGCATGGCCCTGCCAGCAGGCTGCTCCTGTCTGTTCTGAGACCTGTCAGAACTAATACATTTTCTTTTCTGCATCTCTGGTGTCAGTGATCCCTACCACATGTGACTATTCGTGCTAAGATCTTTCCGACACACAGTCTTCAAGAAATATTGGAGCCCTCAATCCTATTATCTGGTTTCTCTACTTTCCCACTCGTCAAGACCTTTTTTTTTTTTAACCCCTCTTTACCAAAATCTTCATGTATCCAAACTACGTTCAAAAAAGGTCTTGAAATCAATCCACACCAAAGTGTAAATGATCAATAACAGGATGGTCACTCAACCCACTGTCTGTCTCTGTTTAAAGCAGACATCTGTTTTACTTTGTTTTCAAGTGTTTGAAGTACTGGGGCAGGGAGATTAAAAACAAAAAGTAGCTTGGATGGTTAAAATAAAATTACTTGTATTAGTTGATCTGTAATGGCACCCAATATATAAAATCTGAAGAATTTATGAAGATTACTAAGGAAATACATTTTATGTTAATTTCCAAAGAATAAAAAGTGATGGGAGAATGAGCATCTGGAAAGCAGAGGTTTGTGGATGAGGTTCAGTCTTGCATTATTTTCCTTACCCTTTTTCATGAGTGAGTTAGCAGTGGTCCTCAAAGTGTGGTCCCCAGACCAGCAGCATCAGCGTCACCTGGTAACTTGTTGGAAATCCAAATTTCCAGGTACACCCCCAGACCAGTTGCAAGGCCCCACAATCTATGTTTTAACAAGCTGATGCATATGAAAAGTCTACACCGACCAATGATATTGACAGTTTTACAACAATCAGGAGATAGATAGATACATTGAAGTTTCTACTACTGGGCATGCTTATTAGCTGTGTGACTTTGGAGAAGTAAATGAAATTCAAATGACATTGAGATCTCTCCTATAGGATAGAAATAGTAATAAATGCATTTAGGATTGTAATCAAGGTTCAATATGATACTGACTAGGTAACAGAATATTTAATGGCACTTTTCCTGTTGTCTCAATAAATGACCAATAAGTTCCTTAAAGTTGCTAGATACGTCCGGGAAGGAATTCCTTAAATGCAGCAGACATGATCCAGAAGAAATGATCCAGCAACCATCAAGAACCTACAAGTTATAATAAAGAAATGGTAAAAGACTTAAATTTTTAAGAACTTAAATTATAAAGAAAATGTTTAAGGGAATTTGCAGAAGTAGATAATTCTAAAGTTTTTTTCCTTCCTTTCCTTAGGAGTAAAGAGTAGGTCTTCTCCTTCTAAACCAAGAGGAAGGGCTCCAGGAAAACTCCTCTACAGATTGAGAGTTCCCAAAAGTGGATAAGATATGTAATTTGAATCCTTGCCAATCTGTAGGTCCATTTGGATATGTCCATTTGGATGCAGCCATTTGCATAGAGTAAAGCAAAAAAATTCTCATGAGGACCTGCCATCTGTCTCCAAGATTTGGAGATACAGGTTAATATAGACTCTGATGTGTCACTTCCCAGATGGAGAATTTTTAAGGCTGTAGTCTGATATGAACATCTCAAAATAGCAGGAAAAGGAAAAGGGGTTAGCAGTTGGACAAGTTACATTCCCCCTGTTTCGCCAAGTGTGTTAGTTGGATTCAGCTGTCAACTTGGCCAGGTGAGCATACCTAGTCTTGTTGCTGCAGACATGGGCCAATGGTACGTGAACCTCATTTGTTGCTGATTACAACTGCAGTTGGCTAGGAGGCGTGTCTGCTGCAATGAGTGACGTTTGACTTAATTGGCTGGTGCTTAAATGAGAGAACGCAACATAGCACAGCCTAAGCAGCTTGGCATTCCTCATCTCAGCACTTGCAGCTCAGCCCAGGCCTTTGGAGATGCAGAAAGAAGTCACCCCGGGGAAAGATGTTGGAACTCAGAGGCCTGGAGAGAAGACCAGCAGAGACCATCCTGTGCCTTCCACGTAAGAAAGAACCTCAGTGGAAAGTTAGCTGCCTTTCCTCTGAAGAACCAACAAAATAAATCCCCTTTTATTAAAAGCGAATTCATCTCTGGTGTGTTGCATTCCGGCAGCTAGCAAACTAGAACACCAAGCAAGAGTACATATATTTTCTATGAGTCAATTAGATGCCATAGATTAGAAGGCATTCGGGCCTAAGACATGCTGAGAGAACCCTACCTGTGAAGGATGCCTACTCCAGGAGTAAGAAACTCTAGGGTTGGGTTCAAGACAACAGCCAGAGAGGGGATTACCTATATTAGAAAATAGCACAGCACAGAGATCCTTGCCTCTGGGGCTTCTGAAGAATGCACAAATATGCTCCACTCAAGAACCAGCATTTGGTAATAGAGGGCATCATGGCCAGCCGAGTCAGCAAGGAAGGACCACAAAGGGGACCAGCTAATAGGACCATAACTGGACCTTTATCATCCTCTCACTTTTCTTTTTTCTCATCTCTTCTACCTTGACCCCGGAGGAGTCAGTAGGTGAGGAAAGAGGGAGAGAAAAGTTGAACAAGGTGAAGGTATAGGTATCCTTCAACCCTGATTGGCTGATGAGCTGGAAGGAGACATACTATGAATTTGGTGCGACAGCAAGTTAGATTTTAGACAGTATTAGACCATTAACATTTCTGAAAATGGTACTATTCCAGTAGATGAGAAAACAACTGAAAAGTGAAGGAATCTTTCCAAAAGCAATGGTGAGGAAGAGAGGGCTGATAAAGCATGTTAGCATTTTTACTTTTAATGAGGAGATGTGATTAGATTTTAAATATCCATAGCATGGTGTGGTATAATCTGCTACCTTTACTTACCTGAGAGAATTGTCATCCTTTGGCTGGCAAACTCTGCCTCTCCCCTTGCACCAGAAGGCAATCATACCACAATTCAAGTACTGGAAAATGTGGATAATAGAGCAGGGAAGCCTGGCCTAAGGCTAAGGAAAGAAGATCATAAGTTAACTTGATCCTCAAAGGGGAAAAGTTATTGCCCACTGATTACTCTTACCTAAAGTTGAGTCCAAATTGGGATTCAGATAATTCATCCTTGACTTAAAGGCTCAGTCTGGGGTTATTCCTACTTGTATTTCCTCACTTTAACCAATCTGAAGATAAAGTGACTTCTAAAAACCATGGTACTGAAATAATTTATTTAAAACATAGAAATTATATATATATGAATTAATAATAAGTATATTGGTAAATTAGCCTTATTCCTTTACTTATTTCCCCCCCAAATCAGTTAAATAAGGCTTGGAAGCTTAGAGACTGTACAGATCAATGGGTCTCTATCAATGGGTCACTTTTGGATAGTTATTTTTATAACACAATTGGCTCATCTGATAACTTAATCAAACTCTTGCCTGTGGTCCTTCAGACAGATGGAAAGCCAGAAAATCTGAGTATAGAGATAGATAGGCTTTGTGAATGACAACTATTTACCAACAGCCAGGCACTGTTTAAAGCACGTCACATATAAATAGAAAAAACTTTCCCTTTTCGTGGAGCTTTACCTTTACAGGGTAGTTTTTTTTTGTTTTTGTTTTTGTTTTTGTTTTTTGTATGGATAGGCTCTGGGAAATGAACCCGGGTCTCTGGCATGGCAGGGGAGAATTCTGCCACTCCAGGGTAGTTTTGATTTTTAAAAATATTTGAAATATTCTCAATTACCAAATTCTAAATGAGAGTGTGTTGTTCTTTATTATCTTCTCATCCCAGTATCAGCACTGAAAGTACTATTCTTTGTAACCTATTTTAATTTATGAATGAACAGTGAATAAAGACATCTCAAACCATCCAAAATTTAACATTTCATGACTTCCATGATGCCAGTCAATCCATGGAGATCACTGCTATTTGCAGTACTTTAGTGACCATGTCATTTTTCTGGAAAAATGAAGACCGCATTTCTGCCCTGCTCACAATGGACAAGTCTTCAGATCAAAGCATGGCGATCATCAGACAATGGGTACATTTCAGATGATCCTTAATTGACTGCACCTGAGGTTTAATGTGTACTGGTACCTGGGCCACTGAATATCAACCTGCAGCGATTACAATATTTCAGTTCTTTTCCAATCTAAGAGCATTAGGATTCTTTCTCGATTTGGTGTTGACACATGCCAGCTTGCCTTTTGTAAATCATCAGAGGCAGTAAAAACTTCCTTTGTGATACTGTGATGAGAGGAGATGCCTTGGAACATTTCTAACTGGAGGCAGGCAACTCCATGATAGGGGAAAATTCTGAAATGTATAGATTGCTCAAGGGCCATTTTTCTTAGGGGAAGATGGGTTAGAATAGACTGTCCCAGTCGACCAATTCTCCTTGAACGCTCCAGTGCACACTCATTGTGACTTAGTCCCTGCTCTGATAACTGGATGGCTTGGGAGACTAGAGATCATAGACTCAGCAAAAGCCCCAAATTCTCAGTGAGAAGTAGAAATTTCCACCTGGAAAATGTCTACTCTAAAGAAAAAAAACATTTTTTTATTATTATGAAACAAATATGTATCCATTTTAGAAAATCTGAAAATCCATAAAAAAAGATTAATGGATTTGCGTTAAACCTGCTACTCAGGCTTAATTACTGTTACTTTGGTGTATATCGTTCCAGACATTTATCTGTGTGACTGTGTGTGCTCTCTTATGTGTATAATGTTTACAAGGCTATGCATTTTAATTAGAAATGGAAGCAGTCATTTATTTGCTATTTGTTACCTGCTTTTGTAGTATATATGTATACAATTGATTGTTGTTTCAGTGGTTATGTTCTATAAAGTCACCACGAACAGTGAATTAGTAAATACTGAACAATCACTCCTGAGAGAAATACAAGGTTAGGTTCCTGTGAGTCTGTAGGTTCGTGTTTTCATCAGTCAATCAATGCATAACCTTGTTTTTATGTGTTTCTGCTTAAACACACCTTTATTTAACAGATGTTTTTGATTCCTAACATTATGCTTTGGGTCAAAGGCAGGAAGTTCATCTAACATCTTTTCTCTGTAAGGCACATCACAGCCTTTATGCACCTGGGAACCTTCTTGCAGTTAGACAGCACTTCAGCTTTACATTTGGGGGCCAATAAAAAAGAAAAAGCATAAAAAATGTGAAAAATGCACTGCTGAATTCTCCACAAGAAGGACACTTTACAGTAGGAGAGCTGAAACAAGAAGGAAGAGGATCACAGTGTTGACCCAAGCTGGGAATGTGCATGTCGATGACTCAAATGCTTTGCCTCTACAAATGTCCTTGAATCGCTACAAAAACTCAGTGAGTATTGATTTTGGGGTTACAAAGAAATTTAATGAGTGGGCAAATTTGCAAATGTGGGACCCATGAATAATGAAGATTGATTGCGGTGGTTTGCAGCTATATATACCCCCAGAAAAGAAATGTTCTCAAATTTAATCCATTCTGGTGGGTGTGAACCCATTTTAAGAAGCCTTTTGCTGAGGCTCCTTTAGTTCAGGTGTTACCCACCCAAATTGGAATGGGTTTTTATTCTATTTTTTGAGTCCTTTATGAGTGGGATTAAATTCAGAAGGAAGAGAAAGAAAGCCACAGGAGTAAGAAGTGAAATCAATGAAACCCAGAAGAGAAGCAGAGAGGCCAGGAGACACTGCCATGTACCTTGCCACAGGACAGAGGAGGCAGGGCTCTCTGGCAGCAAGCCACAGAAGGCCAGTATTCAAGGAAGAAAGCATTGTCTTGGTGTGTTGATTTGGAATTTTTCCCAGCCTTTAACCATGAGCAAACAAATTCTTATTGTTTAAGCCAACCCATTTCATGGAATTTGTTTGAGCAGCCTAGGAAATTGCACACACACACACACACACACAGAGACATACTATTTTGTTTTTCATTCTTTAAAACATGATTTTAATAATTTAATAGACCAGCATATAATGCAGCATGCATATTTAATCTCTATCCCCTAGCCCCGGAAATTTAGTTGTTCTTAATTTTTGCTATTTTAATAATACTGAAATGAAGTTTATTGAATTTTATATCTTTTTTTAATCTCTGAATTTACTCTCTTGGGAAAATACTTAAAATTAGAAATAGGGGTTGAGAGATAGAGTGATTTGCAAAGCTTTTGATATGTATAGTCAAAGAACCACAAAAAATGTTTCATTCATTATTCTATCAGCAGAAGATGAACTGGAAATACTTTCGGCAATTTTATTTCTGGAAAAATTGCATTGCTTTGTTATATTAATTTAGTTATTTTGATTTCTGTTGACAATTGGATCTTAGAATATATTTGCTTATTTTTTGTATTTCTCATATGCTGCCTCATGTAATGTCCTTTGTTCAAGTTTCTATGAGACTGTTTTATTTTCACAACTTTGTGTCATTCAAGTAGAAAAGATATCTTTTTTGGTCATGTACTTTGAATTTTCCTTATTATTACTATGTATTCATTTTTGCTTATGGAATTTTTAAAATACATCTCACATCTTTGTAGAGTCAAGCTGACATTTGTTTCTTTTTCTGATTGAGATCATACAGCAATAGTTATATTTACTTTCATGCTTCTTAATTTCCTCCCCTAAATCTTTAACCTAGATGGACTTCAGTTGGGGATTTTATGGGAGGCAAAGAATCCAATTCCAATTTTTCTTAAGCCCTGGGTCTCAGCAGATTTTCCTGAATATATTTGTAGTGATCATCAATGTTTGCTAGTATCACAGACACAAAGGACCAAAAGATACTGTGTACCTCCTGACGAAGAATAAAATACCATTGCCGATTCCTGTAGCAAAGCCAAACCATGACATCCATTGTATTAGGTAGGGTTCTTTAGAGAAACAGAATCAACAGGAAATATCCATAAATATAAAATTTATAAAAGTGTCTCACATAACCATGGGAACACAGAGTCCAAAATCCGTAGGGCAGGCTGTGAAGCTGACGACTCTGAAGGAAGGTCTGGGTGAACTCCACAGGAGAGGCTCGCCAGCCAAAGCAGGAAGAGAGTCTGTCTCTTCTGAATCCTCCTTAAAAGCCTTCCAGTGATTAGATTAAGCATCACTCATTGCAGAAGACACTTCCCTTGGCTGATTACAAATGGAATCAGCTGTGGATGCAGCCGACATGATCATGATTTAATTCTAAGAAATATCCTCATAGCAACAGACAGACCAGCACTTGTCCAACCAGACAAACCACCTGGCCAAGTTGACACATGAACCTGACCATGTCATCCATTTACTCCCAAATAGACTTTCAAAAGCTAACTTCATTTCTGCAAACTCAAAAACAAAATAATATTGTCATTATTACCATCATTATTTAAAATGCTTTCATAGTTTTGCTAATGTAATAAGACATGAAAAAGATATAAAGGAGTAAATTTTGGAAGAACAAAGAACAAATGTCATCATTTGCATAGATATAGATTGTTTAGGTTGAATATTCAAACAAAATAGGTTTAAAAAATATCTTCCTAAACACATTAAAGATAACTGAATAAAATTCAATGGTATTCTTGTATCCTATTAGTAACCAGCTCAAAAATATTTTTAAAGTATGGTATTTCATTGCTTTTATTTTTCAGTTATTCATCTAAAAAAGCTTAATTGAGCATGACAATGTATATAATAAAATATCTTTCCATTTGCTCAGACAGATGCCTGAAAAATTATTATTTTAAACAATCACAAAAGCAGTTGATATTCTTTATGATTTTATTAAATATATATTGTGGGCCTATTATTCAAAACCTGTGGAATAAATAATGAAAAATAGAGTCACATTTTCTGTCCTCACAAAGCTTATAATCTACAAGGTACATTGAATTGAGATTATGCATTACTATATTTGTCATTATATATAAGAACAATGTAATATGATGTGATAAAGATATGAAGAAAAGTACCATATAGCATAGAAAATATTACTAGGAAATCCCTTTATATCAGGTATCCTAACTGAACCTAAAGTTGTTATGGTAAAAACAATTCCACTGGCACTTTCACTAAATGTAAAGCTCAATGCAGAGCGAAATGAACAATTTTGAAGATTTTCTAGTCTCTTCTCAAGTAGATATTTTTCTCTACAGAGATCTGGAGAGGGAAAGGATTATGTTTTGTTATTTTGTTCACCTGGATATTTTTAGCTCCTAGCATAGATTAGCCACTCACGGAGGGAAAAAAAAAAAAGAATAAAGGGTCATGCACAAAAATAGACTCACAACTCAAATGATATTAACAAACAAAGAGCTACACACAAAGATTAAGATAAACATGAGAGAGATTGTGTAATCTTTGAATCACTGCAATAAAAACCTTTGAAAACTGTGTGGTCTTTTTCAGCCTTAGTTGATGGAGATATACGTCTTTTGGTATTTTTTCCTTGCATGTGAGATAAAACCTCCAAGGCAATTTTCTACCTTTATACTTATTTTATACCATTTATAAAGCATTTATTACATGAAATATGTACTGAGAACTCAGCATAACTAAGGTGAACTTTTTCTCTCTAGTGTGACATTGAATAACATGACTCAGAGTGCACTTGAAAGGAGGCAAGGAAAGGTGCAGGCTGACTGGGCTCTTCTCCCCACCACCTTTCACCTCAGCAAACCATTTTTCCCGTTCTACAGGGATTGAAGCTGGAGATTTACTAATAACTCACTGAACCTCTCCTCTCTTTCTCGAGGCTTGTTTTGTGGACAGGAAGCAGCATTCTGCTCTTTCCCTATTCAGCCTGTCCCATGCTAGTCCTTTTCCTGGCAATTAATCTCAGCCCCAGCATTTTTATTTTTCCAATAACCCCAGATCTTCCACTCTTTAGATGATTTATATATACTTACTTTGGTATGCAACCAAGATGTAGGCCGACTATTGCAGTGATGCATTATTTTAATGGCTTAAATTAAGTATTGCTTCCTTTTACAGAACAACATCCCAACTGAACTGGAAAATTTAGTGTACCACTGCATTTATTTCCTACAAAGCCCAGCTATTGGGACTGTAAAACTCATCAGATTACTTTTTCTTATTTTTCCATATTTTTAAAGTTATACTTGACTCTGTAGGTTGTTAATTAACCAAAATAAAATGACAAATTATCATAATATATCATACACCCTAACAATAATAGGATTTGTTAACATGCACCTTATGATTCTGCTTTTCCCTAGTGTTTGAATTATTGTCAATGAATTAAAAAATCCTATACAATGTGAGCATCGTTTATTACTAGGAAACTGACAGTGGAAAAGGTTAATAAATCCTAATGGATTAGCAAATATGAACCAAAAATGAATTGCTTTACAACAAAGAGTGATAAAATCTGCTTTATATATCCCAGTCTCTACTACAGTAATAAGTATAGGATTAAAAAAAATAGTAGGTGTTTAATAATAATGCTGAATTCAAATGAATATTTCCTAGCTAGCATTCAATTATAGTGAGAAATATGAGTTAATTATTGAGAATGATTGGCAAAAATTATCAATATGAATTATCAAATAATGGATAATTGAAATTTGAAATTTTTGAGGATCAGTGGAAGGTTTTTTTTTAATCTAGTTATAATTGCTTGGCCAATTTTAAATATAGAAAAGCATATTTTACTTTTAATAGATACATTTTATTGCAGTTTGTATAATGGCTTGAAGGCATTTAAGCGTCATAAAAAGCTAATTTATGTAACTAAAGCAATTTTAATAAGTGATTTGAAATAACATCTTATGGGTGCTGAAAATAACCACTGTAACCTCTTAACTAGTCTCAGCTAAGCTGTTTGTATTTGTGATTTGCCTTGTATTAGTTCTACTTCTATATAGGACCTCTCTCATATCATAACTTTCTAATTGTCTTTGAGGAGTGGGCATAACATATATACCAAAATCTGATAAAGATTGTACAAAGAAAATTACATATCAATTTTATTTGGGAATCTCACTGGAAAAGCCCTAAAAAATAAAAAATAGGAAACAGAACCCCATTGCATAATCAATAAAATGTTATGTCTAAATTAAATTAGCATTTTTAAAAAATTATGAATTAATGGATATTCTTTGAACATGATATTTCAGTCCCCAAATCAGCATCTTATTAGTAGTAGAAACACCCATCAAGAACAAGACAAGGATGCCACTTTCATTACCACTATTTCACATTGTATTGGAGGTATTTGTCATTGAAATTTTTAGAAGTACAGAAGTTTAGACGTGTAGAAATACACTTCCATCAGAAAGGAAGAGGTAAAATTACCTGTATTTGCAGATCATATGACTGTCTAAATTCCTGATCAGCTGAAAAGCTATTACAGGCAAGAAGCTAATTCTTTAAAGTAGTAGTGCATTGATTATTTATATACAGAAATTAATAGGCTTCAAACATACAAATAATTACTCATTAGAATTTAAACTCAAAGAGGCAACTTTATTTAAAACAGTGACCAAAAGATTAACAAGAGATGTGCATTAACCATTGATAAACTTGAAACTTTCTTTAATGGAACCCAAATAGATTTGAACAAATGAAAATACACATCATATTCTCAGACAAGAGAACTCCAAATCATAAGAAAGTCAGTACTCTACACAACTATTTATAAATTTAAAATGAAGCCAATAAAATACTATTTTTTTATTTGGAATTAGACAATCTAATTCTAAGTTTCAAATGAAAAATAAAGAATCAGGAAAATCAGAAAAAAATCTGAAATGGAGAGCGACTGGGAGGAAGATTGCTTATCACGCATTAACAGATTTTCAAAAACTCAAGATTAAAATAAGAATGGTATCGGAATGTTGGATAGGTAGCCATGTCAATGGAACACAAGAGAAACAGCAGGCAGAGAACTGTGACATATGGGGACTTAGAATGTAGTGAGAGTGTCATTAAACATCAGATATGTCAAAATATGAAATGATAGAAATACCAGAAGAAAACATCAGTGAATTGCTTATAGCTTTGGAATGGGGAGGGCCTTTCTAACAACGATGATTTAAAATCCAAAAGCTATAAAAGAGAAGATGAGACATCCATCTATGTAAATTTACCTGGTTTACGAATCGTGTAAATGCATTGTCTATTCAAAAAATACAATTACATTAAAATGCTTCTTCTGGCTGCAGCTTTATAGGTTTTTCTTTCCTGCGTATTCTTTTCATGCCCTTTTACAAGGTGTCAGACGTAAACAAAATTAATTGAGCTATCCAACTTAATGAAATGAAATGATCTATTTTGTGACCCCTTCAGCCCCCTCAGGAACATGTTCTATAATAGAATGTAAGAAACACATCAAGCCCCTTGGGTAAGCAGCAGCAGGGCCCTCCGTACAAACCCCCTGGAAGAAGGAGTGGCCAGCACTCACTGGGATTGGGAAACTGAATGAGACCCTGCGGGGTGCTGTGTGCCGAGTGGCTGCCACCTTCTCCTGGCCTGTTCCCTCCTCCGTACAATGAGGCGGTTGAATCATGAGATCACTAGTGTTGCTCCCAGCTTGGGAATCCCTGGCAACGAGCAGCCTCCTTCCAGGCATGTTCTCAAATTGGTCCTGGAAAAAAAGGTCCCCCTTTCTAGTGCTGCAACCGATTTCAACTCTTGTTTAGAGATTAAGCAGAATTTTAAAAATTTCTGTATCCTCTGCACCTTGATTCATTTAAGATGTCTTTTTGCCTGTATTTTATTGTTTTATTTATTTTTAAAATTTGGGCCTGTACATGGAGAGCTGCTAACTCAAGGCTTTTATTGTAAAAGGGAAAAACTAATGGGCACAAAACCAGGAAGGTTATAATAAATCCAGAGTCCCATTTGCTAATAATAATTAAAAAAAAGAGTTTACAAAGAAATTCTTGCATTCTAGAAATTGAGAAATTACCTAAGTGACTCATGAATTTAATGATTTTCTTAGAGTAAATCTGAATTGCCATCTGTCTACTTATTGTTTTTAAAGATGGTATAATTGATTTTTTAACTTAACTCTTAATGAGACATTTTTAAATATTAAAGTTTATTCTGTCAGTCTTGAACAACTAATGTCTTCAACCATTTCCAAGGGACAGTTGACTTTAAGGCTTTAGTTAGTAGTTATAATTCTGTTGCCCATGGTGTTGCTATGCTGAGTTCACTTGAAAATGAGTACTGTGTCCTGTTTAAGCATTTTGCATTTAAATTATCTATTATGTTTCATTCTGAGAAGCATTTGTATGAGAATTGATTGCTCAAAACTAATGATTTCCAGAGGAATGCAATGTCATTGAAGGGCGAATCTGGACACTGAATTTGCAATATGTCCACCAAAGAGCTGAGGTTAGCAATCTTCTTGGAGGTGTATCTTCTCCAGAAGCAAAACTCTCCATGAAGAGAGAGAGAGGAAAAAAAAAATTAACTAGGCTACATATTAAAAGGATTTGGGTCATATTTATGGAGCATATAGCTTTCCTTCCATTGTATATGTATGAGAATTAAGTATAACATATTCTTTTAGAAATTGTGGATCAATATGAAAAGAATGTTTAATTAGAGTGTTTTAATTAGTACATTAGAAAGGTCTAATTCTCTCAAAAAGAAAAGATTGTCAATCAGGGTATCAGTGACTGGAAATGGTCTTTATATCTGGAGCCTGGCCATCTAATTTCTTCAGCTTGTCTATTAAAATCAACCAACCGATTGATTATTTTGTAAATAAACAAGTGTTTGGTAAGTAGCCAGCCCATGTCCCACCCCAGGCAGGGTGCTGTGATGGATTCATAGATGCTTAGACATTGTTGTTCTCTTAGTATCTGTCAGGTTACAAAGGGGCCGCAGCTAGCATAATAATTAGTAAATAATCAAATGGGAGGTGGACAGCATTCGACCTGTTTGCTGCCCAAAATAAGTATCTGGTATGGCACCGATAAAGGAATGTGAGATAAAGAAGATATGGAGGGATGTAAATGTTGGAAGGAGAGCTCAGGTTTATAGAGCAGTGCTTTTATCAAAGTTGCTGAGGTATCTTGTCCCCCCATAATTTGAACGGATGAATAAAAGAGGAAGAATGTAATCCAGGTGGAGAAAACAGCGAGGACAAATGTTTGGTGCCTGGAACTAACCTGACTTATATTGAGAGGCAAGGTTGAGAGTGACTCTATTAAGTCAACGAGTTTATGCTTGGGGAGAAATGGCAGGTTGAGATGATGACTGGTCTTGCACTGGTGTAGGAATTTGGATGTGATAACCACACGCTGTGTGGAGTCGGTATAGGTTCTTGGGCAACGGATCATCAAATTATTAATGTATAGGGTGGGTGGGTCTGTGGCTTTCCTGGAAGCCAACTGGAGGAAGTGCTGACATCATCTGGATTTGCAATGAATGCAAGTGAGAACCAGGTTAGTTAGGGAGATGAAGGAAAATGCAGAAGACTAAAAGCTGTGGTGTTTCTGCCTAAGGAAAAACAAGTACAAAATTATGTTGAAAAATAACATTCCCATCCCACTAATAGTGCATCAAAGAGCTGTATTACAATATACATAAGAATATGATATTCTGTTCTCTGGTCCCAAATTGCTTTTATACCTAAATATTCATCATTACTTCAAACATCTAATGGATAGAATGGTGATTGCAATGTTTCCTGTGACAATGAAAAGGGCATGTTGGATGTGTACATTGACCCTTTAAAGTCCTTTTTACAATTTTAAAGAGATAAATTAAAATGAAGCGTTTATTTATAATTTACTTTTCTAAGTCTCCTTTGCTAACACCTATGGTAGAGAAGTCTGACTTGGTTTCCAATTCCTGTCATTTGGATGCCCTAATCCAAGGTGCAGACTTTGAGCTCCTATTATGCAACCCCACTCAGCATTTTATCTTACTGATCTTTCACCGGATCACTACCCCTTCCTAGGAAGGGGCAGGACTTCTGTTTTCTGGTGTCTCCAAATATGTAGGCATTCCTTTGGATGCTTTTTACAGAGTTTCTCATTTAATCCTAGTACTTTTCTGTAGCCAACAGTTCTTAAACTGGGGATCAAAAACTGGGTGCTTGGGGATCTAGTGACAGTATGGTCTGTTATCATATGGACAAGGGAAAGTACTGGAAGCCTGTGGCTTTGATGACATTTTCATTGCGCCCTTCCTTCCTTCTCAGTTGTAAATCCACTAGACAAGGTTCTATCATTATTAGTAATGGAAAATAGCTGGCCCTCACTTGCCTCAGAGAAAAACCTTCCAGAGATTTACTTGCAATAATAAGAGCTAAGATTAATGAGTGTTTACTATCTGCCCTCAGTGGGTCGAGCTTTCCTGGGCATTATCTCATTCATTCTTTCCAGCAGCATTCTGAGTAGTTGCTCTCCTTAACCTCATTTTACACATGAGTAAACTGTACTTAGAGGGGATACGTATGTTACATGAGGTCACACAGTAAAAATAAGTTGTAGCTGCGTCTCCTGAAACCTACCCTAGGGCTGTCTAATATTCTCTGTAGTTAGTGGTTAATAAGTAGCATAGCTTGACTCTCAGCAATTTTCTCAAATGTTTCTCATGAGTGGTGAGCCAGTCTAAAATCCATTTTTTGGGGATTAGAATTCATTCATGGATTTGGGATCAGCTTTCATGTGTGGGGTGGCGTTTCATATTCTCCTGCTTATAGTTTGATATTATCACTTCTCTTTGTTTTTTCTTGCACGCATCACAATTTTATTAGTTTAAATATGTACAAAAAGCTTTCTACTAGTGAGATAGGTTGGCTGATAACAATTTCTACACATTTAAGAAAGATGATTACAGTGTTACAAAAGGAAAGTTTTCAAACATGTGAAAACTGAAAACCATGTCCAGACGTGTAGTTCAAACCGTAAGTCACTTCACCTTTCTGCGTTAGCTTTAGCGTGTATAAAATGAAGGTGTTAAAGCAATTATGACAGTCCTTCTTCCCTCCCTCCCTACTTTTCCTTCCTACCCTCCCTCCTCCCTTCCTCCTTTCATTCAGCCCTTCCTTCCTTTCTTTCTTTTAACATTTTATACTTTAAGTAATGTCATTTCTCTTTTGCAAACAGTATTTTTCTGAGAGTGGTGCCATGGACCCAGTGCTATGTAAGTTATGTTTAGGAACCTAAAAGACTGCAGAGGAAGTGAATTTTCATTTAACATTATTATTATTATTTTTATACAAAGCCTCGACAGACATGCTGTTCCCATTTCAGTAACTGCAATTAAACTTCCCTTTTCTATAGAGCATAATTGCAGACATGGAGATTCACCAAAGATATCAAAAATTAAGTTCAGCAAAATCATCTGTTGGAAAAGTAGAACCACATGCCACTTTAGCCTATTTTGATTAGGAGGGAACTCTTTGCTTTTCTGTGTGCGACGACGAGCTGCAAATGTTACCAATGAAATATTTGCTAAATACTTGGATTTGAACGAATGTATACACCTTTTGTAGTGAGTGTTTCCCCTGTTTCTGCCTTTTAATCCCTAACTTTTAGACTAATGGACTAAAATCCCCATGGTGTTCAAGAGGCCTAAAGAGCATCCAGAGAACACAGGGCTAAGGGTTCTTTCTCTGAAAATCAGTTTTAAGTAGACATTTTTTTTTACATGAACATATTGATACCATCAGGTTAGGGGCACAGGGATATGAAAAGAGAGTTTATTTTTGCCTTCTCCAGGGCTTTGTCTATTTTGTTTTCTACAAGGGCAGTCTACTGAACTGAGCACTCTGATTTTTGGGGGCAAATATCAACTAACAGTCTGTGTAGTAGTCAGCATTCTTCAGAGAAATAGAAGCAATAGGAGATATATAGTCAAATAAATATTGCATATATGAAAATATTAAAAGATTTATTATAGGAGTTGGCTCATGTGACCTTGGTACTTAGCAAGTCCCAATTCCATGGGGCAGGCTGCAAAATGGAAACCAATGAAGGCTGACTACTTCCAGGAAGGACTGCAAGTTGAATTCCCCAGGGGAAGTAGACACACTAATTCTTTCTTTCTGCCTTTTGTGATGCGGCGTTCTCACTTGAAGACATTCAATTAATTGGATGAGGAAACTCCCCTCATTGCTGAAGGGCAATCTCCTTTGTTGATTGTAGATGCAATTAACTGACTAACGATTTAAATTCATCTACAAAATACCCTCACTATAAGGACCAGACCAGAGCTTGCTTGATCAAGCAACTGGATACCATAACCTAGTCAAGTTGACACATGAACTTAACCATCACGGTCTGTGTCCAGAGCATTGTATTGAGATAAAACGTGGTCCTTGGGACTGAGTGACTTGGTGCTCACATTTAATCCCCACCTCTTTTACTGTTGTTCATTCCATCTGAGGCTTTTTCTGGTTCTTTGTAGTACCTTCTATTCATAGGCAAATTGGGGTCCCTAACCTGGGCTGAGCTACCATGGTTTCTAAACCAGCCTGATTTCTCACCTATGAGCTCTGCCTTCTCTGGGGTCTCTCTCTTCACACCTGGCTAAGCAACACCTGGGGTTGTCAACACCATCTGGCCAGTCTGTTCACAGACACCTCCATGGAAGTGAGGGTTCCATTTCCCTTCCAGAAGACAAAGCATTCATCTGCTAGAGATACAATTCTTATTGTATAGGGCTGAGAATGGAGCTGTTTATGGGAAGGCAAGGCTGGAGTTATTCTCAGATCTCCCTGGAAGGTGGGAGGAGGCTTAGTATTGAGCAAAGCAATATATTATTAAAGAGGTGACACTGGGTTCCACCAAGCCCCTGGTTGTTCATCTTATTTTGACTTCCTGTGTTCACCAGGGATACAGAGATGATTAAAGACATAATCCCTCCTTCAAAGAATTATATTCAAGGGTCAGAGTTGAAGGTGAGGATTAGGACAGCTAGACAAATAACTAAAATAAAGACAAAGGATGATCGGTGTTTTTGTACTGAATTATAAACTGAGTGTAGAGAGAAGTAGGTCACTTATGCTGACTGAAGAGAATTAGAAGATTCCCGAAGAGGGTCAGTAAATGTTACTGTTATGTACAAGGTCCCGTACTTGTCTTAAAGAACAGGATATCTTCTCTACAACAGACCATCTAAGGATCTGAATCACTAATTTTCTTTTACAGATGATGCAACTCAATCTGAGTGAAGTTAAATCACATGTCCAAAGTCAGCTCACTGGCAAGTTAATGGGATTGGGCTGTCAATCATGCTGATTTAGTGAGTGTAGAATGTTGATGATAAGGGAAATGAGAGAAGAATGTATTAGGCAGAAAAGTAGAACAGTGTGAGTCTGTGTCCAGGCAAGTGCTCAGGAATCAGAAGAGGTTGGATCCAATTGAAAAGAAGTTAGAGAAGATGATACATGCCTTGTTAGAGAGTTAGGTTTCAGCTGGGTCATGGAAGGCTTTTGAAGGTAGCTTAGATTTGGTTATATAGCTTCTGATTTGGAAAGCAGCGTTGGAGAATGTTTGACCCAGGGAGTGTCCTCATCAGAATTGAACCTTTGTATGATTAATTCTGAAAGGTTGTCTCAGACACACAGGGTGGGCAGGGGTGGGGAGGAGGTAGTAGGGGTTGGGTAGAGAGGGCCCATGAGTCCTGGCTCTGAAGTCAAAACCAGTGAGCAGCTGATCACACTGGCCTGGCCAGTGATGGTAAATCATTTTGTAGAGTGGCAGTGATAAACTAGGAGACATTATGGAGTTGGAATTAAATGCAGAGATTGAGACTTAATCATGAGTGGGGAACTGACTAGCCAGGAAATGGCAAAGTTCCAAAGATCCTTGGGCCTGCCGAGATTGCAATCTTCTCTGACACTTGACAGCTTTTCATTCTTAATTTCCTTTCCACAGGTGGTTCCGGGCTATTTCTTTTCACAGATTAGTTGCTTGTGCTACCTCATTCCTTATAGTCAGCTTATGCTTTCCCCGAATTCAAGCCCATAGTCAAGGTTTAAGGTGGAGATTACTGAGTCGATATCAAAGAGACCTCTAATTATCTGAAACCAATGGCTTTTTCCCTTATCCTGTCAGCTCTTGAGACCATGCAGAGGGGAAACCACACCAGGAAAAATACCTCTTAGCCAAGAAATAAAGAAATGGGAGAATTGGGCAGCCGGAGCTTTCAGACACCCTATGGAGGGTTTCTGAGCTTGAGTTGACCACCTGGCACCTCCTATGAGTGTGGGCACCTGATAATTTGCTGCCTAGGGAGGCTTCAAAAAGAGATTTGTAGCAGGATGCATATGGCTTTAACTCTACTGACAGGCCGCTTGATGAAACAGGAAAGTTAATGAGATTGTGCCTTTTTTAGTACTACTTCAAGAGAAGTATTTCAGAAAATAAATACAAGTTGTTGGTATTATTTATAGAGCTTGATACTCTGGATCACTGTATTTCTATGAGACTGTGGATGAAATCTTCCTGAATCCAAAATTCTTCTGTTCTTTGGCCAGAAGCACAGGAGACCTCAAAAAAGACATACTTAAAATATCCTCTGTGACAATAATGTCCCCTGCTCCCAAAATTGATTGTGGATTAAGGAATATCTCTAAACTGAAGACAGAGTTTTATATAATCAAATAGATATTTATTTATAGTTGAAGTATGCTAAAAATCTGGTGGGGAGAATCTTGCCACTTTTTCTATACCACATGGTAGTTGTTATTATATAGTGTGTGCATGTCTATCACATACATTTATACTTAACATAATAAATATTCTTCCATGTATTTATAGTGATTTTCTGAGAAGGGGGACAGAGGTATACTTGGCCTGAGTAAGAAGCATCTGTCCAGCTAGTAGGCTGATGTTGCCTTTAGGCTAGTGGAAAAGAGAATAGAAAAGAGACTAAGAGGGCCTTAGCCAATAAAGAAGGAAGCCAGGAGATGCAGATACAATTTAGAGCAGCTGGTGGAGAAATGAGGGACAGAGTGTTAGAAGAGCCTTCTAGCAAAGGTAGTAGAGAAATGATGAAATGAGAAGTGGTCCGCCACCATGGAACCCACCAGAGTAGTTTCAGTAAGAAATCAAGCATGCTCTAGTTTTCTCCTGATATGAAAATTAGGCTAAGTCAAATGGGTTTGGGTGGAAAAGAATAGATTAATAAGTCAAATTTCCTACTAATACAATAGGTGTCTACAAGAGGGGCTTGAAAACTTTCAGGCCATAGCTGAAACACAAGAAACTACTCTTTAATGTTGTCTATCTTTTCCTGTGGAGAAAGTGTTTACTTTTAAGTCACAAAGTCTGGTTTCAAAGGCCAATTACTAATTGTGTGATTTGGGTAAAATGTAAGTTCTCTAAATATTATTTTCTTCATTAGTTCAGTGGCTAGTGCAATATCTACTTTATAAGTATATTGTTTCGGAAAGATGTCATAATGTCTGTTTAATAAATTTTAGTTCCTTTCTCCTTCAAACTCGAGCCAAATTGACTATTTTGATTTGCTGAAAGTGATGAAATATACCCAAAATGGACTGGCTTTTACCAATGGGGATTTGTTAGCTTCCAGGTTTACACTTCTAAAGCAGTGAAAATGTCCTAATTTAGGTATTGACAGGGCGATAAGTTTCTCTGAAGACCATTACCTACAAGCGTGGACTCTTCCGTCAGAAACAAGGCACATGGTGATGTCTGTTGACCTTTCTCTCCCGGGTTGTTGCTTCCAGCTTCTGGCTTCAGTGGCTTCCTCGCTCAGTTTCTGTGTGTCTCCATGCCTCTCAGCTTCTTTGGGGCCTTTTTCTGTAAGCTAACTTGGTGGGTCTTAATCCATATCAGTGGAGCCCTTAGAGAAGAAACTGGATGCCAGAAGTCAGAGGAGTCACAAGGGAAGCTAGAAGTCAGCAGAAGCTGCAAGAGCAGACACAATAAGTGTCTAGGTTTCTGGCTAAATTCCTAAATTTCTCCTTGTGAAATTTCCAGAACATGTAAATAGGACAAAAGGAACTACTTTCAGCAATCTATGCCTTTTATTCTTTGGCATGTTTTACTTTTATGTATGGGATAATGTCACATTTGTTCACAAGCATTGTGTGTTCACACCTTTTAATAAGTATACTCAGGTATCGAAGACTATGGGAATTGTTGCTCCCATCTAAAGATAACCTTTACTTTTAGAAATTTAAAAACCAAAATTTCCAAAACACTATGACTAGTGCTAAAGCAGCAGAATTTAAGAGACCAATGTACTAACTTTTTTTGAATGGGTAGAGAGGGGACCACTAGAAGAAGAAAAAGGACAAAAAAAAAAATGATAGGAGGCCACCTGGAGGGAAGAATTAACAACTTTTAAGCACCTAGTCTCACTTCAATTCAATCCTTCTCTTCATTTCAATTCTATGAAAATGGAGGTTTAGAAAAATAAAGGATTGTAGCTGGATTATTTAGCTAATGAGTAAAGGTGAGATTTGAAATCTGACCTAGGTAGCATGACTTCCAGATACTTTCCACACTGTTTCCCAGAACTTTCTGCTATTTAAATTTACCCTACGCTTATAGAAAAAAAATTTTTAACTAAAGAGAACAATGCTATCCTTGGTGGGAGAAAGGAAAAAAAATGTCAGAACGGAGTTGATTAATGAGCCATAGAGCATTTTTATGACATTATTATATCGCGTTTCCTTTAGCGAATTGCGAGGCAGGCATGGCATTATGAAGAAACTGGAAACTTAAGGAAGAAAAAAGCTGTCACTCACCAAAGCAAATGCATGCAGGGCTCCAGCCAGCCATTGAGCCTGGGCTTTTCCAATGACTAGCTTAGCGTGGCTGTGAGTTTAGTGCATCTGAGATTCGATGGAAGGTGTGACCAGATTTAGTTTGAAATTGATAAAAGGTCCCTCCAGCAGTGTAGCAATGGCTCAAATACTTAGGAACCAGTGAAATAATAACTTGAGAATTGAGTCTATGGAATTAACCAGATTAAGGTTTAGGTTTCAATGCGTTAATCAGTGGTCTGAAGTGTGTTAAAATATCACTTGGGGAATAATAAATTTTGCTCGGTGCAGACATAATTAGAATTTTCAGACCAAACACACATATACAAAAGCGCGCGCGCGCACACACACACACACACACACACACACACACACACAGCTCCGGTGCTATGTGCATCTACAATAGTTGAAAGAATATGAAACAAAAATAAGTTGGTAGCAATATTTAATTCATCATAAATCACTCCGATAAGGATTGCTTCATGAATTTTTTGCAGTTTTCTTTTGGGGAGTGAGTAGAGGAAGATAGAGATGAGGAGAAAAGTAAGGAAAAATAAAACTTTGGGAGGACTGCTAACTTAAATAGTGGGGAGGCATGAGAATTTTAGAGAAAAACGAGCCACAAACACTCATTCTTCCGAGTGGGTTAACATTCTATTAAGAAAAATGATGTCATTGACATCTTTTTATACATTTCAAAAACAAATCTGTGAAAAGTGAAGTTGGAAATTTTGAAAATGCCTAGAATTATTTAAAGATGCCACCATACCCAACCTGAAATGGGAAAAATCTAAATCCGTAAGACTGAAAATCATGTGTGGTGTTTTTCCTTTTGTTTTTTAAGTGGGTAATTAAAAGGATGCTAGAACAAAGAAGTTACAGTTGTATATTTTCTGTGTGTGAAGAGTAGAAATCTCAACAGATACATTGGAATTGCATTGAACAACACTCTAAGCAAGGCACTTTTTACAGAGATAGACATTTGTGGAAATATTTTCTTAGAACATATATTTATCGGCAATATTTATTTTATTCAGTGGGACTTTTCTTTTACACAGCTCAAGATATAAAGTCATCAAGATGCATCCACTTTTTTCTGCTAAGTGAAATTTTCTGGGGCCACGTGCATTACTGTCTCCCTTGCCAGAGGTCTTTTGCCCTGTGGATTCGGTTCATAACCATCATTCCAGACCAAGTAATGACACTGAGCACACTGTCTTGAAGGAAGATCAGATATATATGTGGAGTCATTTTATTTCCAACCTAGCACCCAAATGCAGGCCAACTTCAATTTCAAATATTCTACTCCATGTTCTCCTTAGAGCCTGAGACAGCAACACATTTTGGTGGGGTGTGGACTTGTTATGGACGAAAGCCTTCATACACAGCCTTAGCAGAGCCAGGTCTCACTTAACACTTTTTTTTGGGGGGGGAGCATGGTCCAGGAATCGAACCCGGGTCTCCCACATGGAAGATGAGGATTCTGCTACTGAACCACCCATGCACCCTCACTTAATACTTTTTAAGAAAGCCAAAGTTTAGCATTTCTTTCCGCTTGACCTGGGAGCAAATGCAAGGGCCTTTTGATTTTTCCTCTTTGGCAAAGATTTTTATGTTAGCTATAATGGGAAAATGAATCTTTTCTTTTTTCTTTCTTTCCTTTCCTTTTTTTCCCCTTTGGACCTTATATGAAAAGTGAACACACACATATGGATGTTGGCAGGTCTGTTAGAACATAAATTAAAATATAACTCATTGTCCTGCCAAAATGTTTTGATGTTTCAAAGTATAAGGAGAACATGGAGTAGCATAATTGAAATTAAAATTGCCTTACATTTTGATGCTGGCTTGAAATAAAATCATTCCACATTATGTGATTTCAATGCAAGAAAAGTCTTAAAATGCTACATTTGGATGATACCTCATTTGTACAAGTTGAAACTTGCCTACATGCAATATCTAAAATAATAGCCATCTCGATTTCAGAAGAAAAATCTGATTTAGTGAGTCAATGAGATATATTCTCAATGGGGGTCCAGAATGGAGTTGTGGGCTGAATGGGAGTGGGTGACTGTGCTGCTTATAAGATCAGGCTTGGCTGGGAGGGTGGTGGCGGGGCTAGAGAGTGGAGGGAAGGAGGCTTCACCTTCCCTTCTTCACTCTGTCTTACTGTTCTGTCATTGTTGCTGTTGTAGAAACTTTCTAAATTGGCTTAGGGAAAATGAAAGTAGGAAGAGAGTTTGAGGAAAGGAGATGCAGGTCCCAGGAAATAGCGAAAGTTGAAGCTGAGAAGCAGAGAATACAGAGAAATCCTAAAGGAATGCACTGGGTAGTGTTCTAGCTGGTAAGTTGCTGACATGAGATATACCAGAACTGGAATGGCTTTTAAAAAGGGGAATTTATTACGTAGCAAATTTACAGTTCTAAGGTCATGAAAATACCCAAATTAAGGTATCCAGGAAAAGATACCTTGGTTCAAGAAGGCTGTCAGTGTTCAGGGTTTCTCTCTCAGCTAGAAAGGCACATGGTGACTTCTGCTAGCTTTCTCTCCTCATTTCACAAGGCTTTCCCGGGGGTGTTTTCCTTTTGCTCCAAAGGTCTCTGGCTGGGTTCTGTTGGTTCTGGTGGCTCTAAAGCTTTTTCCAAAATGGTTCCCTCCTAAAGAGCTCCAGTAAGCAACCCCACCTTGAATGAGGAATGGGTGGAGACACATCTCCATAGAAACCATCTAATCAAAAGTTACCACCCACAATTGGGTGGGTCACATCTCTATGGAAACAATCAAAAGGCTCCCACCCAGCAATACTGTATGAGGATTAAAGGACATGGCTTTGCTGGGTCCATAACTTCAGACTGGCACAGGGAGGAATAAGAAATTAGTCTCTTAGTTTTTCTGGGGCAGTTATTTCCTAGAGGCCATGCGCATACACTTGAATACACTGTATGAGTTTGGGAGCACCTGTCTTTCTTTGTTCTATGGATTTGTTCTTTAGTCTCGCAAATCCTACTCTGAAGTAAAAAGATCTCTTTAAAGGTGATTAGCCATTTCCTTAACCTGTTTATAAATCCATATTTTCTCTTATCAGCTGAATTGAGTTTTATTTTGGTGGTACAACTGGACTTGTGCATCATTTAATAAATTTTATCAATAACGCAGCAGAAGGATAGGAAAATGCTCTATAGAACTGCTGATGTTTTAATAATCAGTGATATGCTTATATTCCAGAAAATATTTGCATTGGTTGCACCCAAAATAATACCCAACAGTACACTTGACAGCTTAGTTTGATAAGATTTGGAGAACACCTTTATTGAAAAATAAATTAAGGAAAGGACTTTTCGGAAGAGAGAATTCAGGATCCACAATTGGTGGTAAGACACTAAGGTGGTAGAATTGGATGGGCAGGTGATGAGAAAGCATGGTCTGGCCAGCTGCTGGGTCATTTCCTCTCTGGGCATGAAGGTGGTGGTAAGTGCTGGGGCCCCATGCCGGCCAATCCCGCTGCCTGCCGGTGGCTCACGCAAACACCCTGGCCTTTCAGCGCTGGCTCCTTGTTAGAGATTTGCTGTTGGTAGTAATATAATATGTTTTTTCTTTTCTTTTTTACTTTAAATGATGCCATAATTAAAAGCCCAACAACAGCAACATGATTTGCAAATCAGTCGAGATCACATAGGAGCTTACTTATTCAGAGGTTTCAAGATAATAGAATGATGCTAATTAAGTTCTTTTCAGCTTCAGTGACTTCCTTTGCTCCTGGTACATATTGTCAATACAGATTTTGCAGATGCTCAATGGCACACAAAAGAGAGGCGTTACTGTCCTTGGGTTTCATCTTCGTTGTTTTATAGAATTGTCAGGAATGAGAAATGCCATCTTTGAATACAGATGGCAGCCACACACACCTTTTTCTCCATAAGAACTATATCTTAATGAGCACTCCTGCATATCACTTCATTACATTTTAAAAATAATGCTGTTAGAAATTAGTTTACAGCTACAATCTATGCAGACACATCTGTCTATACAGGGAACAGGCGTAAAGTCACAAAAAAAAGCCGTTTGTGATTGTGTCTGCTTCCTTTCCTTGGCTGCATCAGTAATGGGGCCTCAGAGGCAGTTTCAGTTTCTGTGGGAGTTGTTTATCTTGTATCAGTTTTACTGTCACAGATTGTATCCAATTTGTGCCATCAGCCTCGATGGTATTCCATTAAATCACAGGTTTTAAGGCTCAAGGGAACTGTTGAAACGATCTCTTATTTTTCAGAAGAGAAAACAGAGGTAGAGAAATGTGTGCCCTGGCCACATGAGAGTCGGAATTCCTAGGGGTGTCTTGGTTAGGATGGGGGGATGAGGTAAACCTAATATACTATCCTTCGCAGCTACAGCACTAAGTCCATGTTTTAATTATAGTTGTTCTGATTGAATATGGAGGATAGAACGTTGTTTCAGAAATTCAAAGGCTGTTGCAGATACAATTAAATTCATCTGCATATTTCTGAGCTATTCTTACCCTTGTCTGTAGCCCCAAATGCTATAGACAAAAGTGAATTCAAATGAAATATATGGAATATTTGATGCTGCAGACAGTGCAAGGATGCTGTGTACCACGGATGGATTATCCCCGAGGGCATCTGAATCTTTGCTTGGTGATGGGAATGTAGACTAGAGAGTAGGACAGCATCTACTAGTGAGTGTCAAACAGTCTCATACCTAAAGCCACCTCTGAGCAGGCCTGTCAGTAATGACCTAGAATCTTTCTACCAAACCATCACCCTGACCTCCTACCCTCCATCAGCCTGTAACAACCATTTGAAGAGAGTCTCACTGAGGTGTGATTTTCTCCTCCTCCTCCTTCTTCTTTGACACCACTATGCTAACATTTATTCAGTGTTTACTGTATACAAGGCACTTTAAGATATTATTTTGTTTACCCTTCCTGACAAGTCTGTGAGATTGAGCAAAACAGAGAAGGAGTCAGTGGAGGAGCTGGGATTTAAACACAGGCATGTTGAGACCAGAGCCATGGTCCTTTTCCGTTACATTCTTCTGACTCACCAAGATAGTCTCTGGGCAGACAGCATGCCCTCAGTGGGGGATAATGTTGGGGGAATTCAGTGTTAAATTGACATAACTAACAACAAATAGTGCTGAGGACATCTGAGGGCTTTACCAAAATTGAAAATATGACCCATGTATTTCAGGTTAATATATTGATTTTTAAAAAACATAGTTGTTTTCAATTATTGAAAAGTCTAATAAAATCGATGCCTTGAGACTAATAATCAAATCCTTTTGAGAAAACACACTATACCCCTGATGGAATTGCTCACTTTTCCACTTAAAGTGATATTTTTCCCCTGGAGACTGTGGGAGCTGAGTGGTAATTTATTATTCTGGAAGAGAAATACACAGCCCAGATCAGGCTTCCTATTCAAGCTCTCTGTGACCCATGAATATAAAGTTCTTTGACTAATTGCTGTAAGCCCAATGTAAAGAATGTATTTATATTTATCCCACTGAGTTAGTCAGGGTTCAGTTAAAGAAACAGAACTTGTTGGACATATACAGTAAGCGATTTATTGAAAGGAATTGGCTTATGAGATTGTGGGAGCCAGCTAGGCAGGTCCAACACCAGTAGGACAAGTTCAGGAGGGGTTGCCCGGAATTCAGGTAGTTGCCGATGCTATGGTCTATAGGTAGAATTTCCTCAGGGAAATCTCCGTTCTCTATAAGGAAAGCCCTTTTAACTGATTGAATCGGGCCCACTCCAACTATCTATCTTACCTAAAGTCAATTGATCATGAGTTTTAATCATATCACAAATTTTCTTCACAGCAATGCCTAGATGAGTATATGACTAAATAACTGGGGTGTAGCCTTGCCAAGCAGACACATCAAACTGACGGCCATACCCACATATATCAGGTAATTTGTTACAGGATATTATTAGAAAAAAATATGGACATCATAAAGGAGGCAGAGACCATTCTGACTCGTAGACCATTAGCTTGTTTATTGTCACGAAGAGACAACCCCATGGGCTGTCTGAAGACAACTCTCAGGAATAAGCACATCCACAAGCTTATGTGATTCACAGATCCCCAGCATACTCACTTTTGAGTACTAATATGTTACAGATACCCCAAATCTCAATACTCTGAGCACCATGCTTGATGGATTTCCTGGTAACCCAGTCTTTTCCAGCATCCCAACTCTACTATTCCCTTCAGAAGAAGCTGGAGAGTAGATGTTCTCATGCAACTGGAGCAGCTCCAGAGAATCTGTAGCTTTTCTCTTCCTTCCATCAATTCTGATCCTCTACTGCCAATGGGGTTAATATATTCTTACATTGTTTGGACAGTGAATCTCAAGTTGTCACTGGATCACCACCTGTCTTTGCCATCACTTCCTTCTGTTGCTCCTTTCTCTCTCCTGCCAACTGGTTCACAATGTCTATTCTTCAAAGGGGCTTCATGGAACAGAGTTTTGGGGTCCCAGTGACACACTCCTATCCTTTTACCATGCCATTCTGTTTTGCAGAGTTCTTAAGCATTCTGAGGGGTGGGTAAACAGGGTGGGGAGGTCCTGACCTCAACACGGCCAGGCTCAGTCTCCTACCATGCTGTTCTAGTTTGTGCTAGCTGCAGGAATGTGATATACCAGAAATAGAACAGCTTTTAAAAGGGGGAACTTATTAAGTTGCAAATTCACATGTTCTAAGACCATGAAAATGTCCAAATTAAAGCAAGGATATAGAAATGTCCAATCTAAGGCATCCAGAGAAAGTATCTTGGTTCAAGAAGACTGATGATGTTCAGGGTTTCCCTCTCAACTGGAAAGGCACATGGCAAACATAGCAATATCTTCTAGCTTTCTCTCCAGGCTTCTTGTTTCATGAAGCTCCTCCCCAGGGGTGTCTTCCTTCTTCATCTCCAAAGGCCTCTGGCTGTATGGGCTCTCATGGCTCTTGTGGCTCTCAGAAATCTCCAAAATGTTTCCTCTTTTAAAGGATTCCAGTAAACTAATCAAGACCCACCTGGAATGGGTGGAGTCACATCTCCCTCTAATCAAAGGTCAATACCCACAACTGGGTGTGTCACACCTCTGTGGAGATAATCTGATCAAGTTTCCAACCTACAGTACTGAATAGGGATTAAAAGCCACTGCTGCATCTACCAAGTGCCATCAGGATTAAAACATGGCTTTTGGGCAGTGTGATGGAGGTTCAGTGGCAGAATTCTCACCTGCCATGCTGGAGACCTGGGTTCGATTCCTGGTGCCTACCCATGTAGAAATGAAAAACAAAAAAATCATGGCTTTCCTAGGGTACATAATCCTTTCAAACCAGGACATATACACAGGTCCTTTGCTTTCAAGAGCCACGATGCTTTCCTGTTGGACCTACCCTACTGGACTTACTCAGGTGTGGTATCCTCTTGTGTTCTGCAGTTTGACTTCCTTCACAGCATTCTTGAGTCCATCAGAAGCTTTGGCGTATGTATAGGTTCCAGTATTGGGTCTCATTCAAGTTTTCTCCCCGAGGGATCTGCAAATCTAGAATGTGAATGGGTTCCATAATCACAAACTCAGAAAATTCTATGACAGTTACAAGTCTCCCAGGACTGGTTCTCATCACCCAGAAGTGTTCTTCCTGGGTCTCAGAGGACTTCCAGAGGAAAAGGGTGCCAAACCCATTTTCTATTCTATTCGTATCTCTGAACTAGGTTCAAATATCCTCTTACACTATTAATCTAAGCCAGAGTTCATTTGGGAACGTGTAGCTGTAACATTCCATTTGGTTCAGGCAGGAATTCAGGAATTTGGCGCTTGCTACCATGGTTTTATACTGATTTCTATAAGGGAATGGGAAATTCAGCTTTCCCTTTAATGTAGTTAAGGAACTGTTTCTAATTAACAGTTTAGGAATGTTTCTAAGAGGTGGCAATTTTAAAGATAGAAACCTATGCAAAAAAAGAGATAACATGGAGGTTAAAGAAATTGGTGTATCATGATGCCTGATAGTACCTTTCAACAAGCTCCTGGCCCCCCAACACCCCAAAGGCCAAATACCTGGTGGAGATCCAAAAATGCTACTATTGAATGTCAGCCATTGACTCCAGAACCAGAGAGTGCTGGGAGAAAAATCTGGTTGCAAATAACAGAAGGTTAAATTTAGGTACTTTTCAGGACAATGGCTCAGTGGCAACAGAGAATCTCAAGTGGAACCTTAAAAAGAAATGTTTATGTGAAATTAACCACCACTGAAAGAACAAATTGCTTGATGTACTTAATCAGCTCTGTCAGTGAAGATTTACTAAAATTGCAGTCTTCTCCATCACCGAGATAATGCCGGCAACCCTATGAAGGTGGTACCTGGACAAAAGCCTCACCTAAAATGAAAACTATCCACTGCAATAGATTAAAATATGTTCTAGTCATTGTTCACTGATCTCAGGGATGAGGTGAAGTTTTTCCTTGCTGGAGATTTATGATTCTGACAGCATAAAAAAATATTACTTGATTTTGTGTCTCAACCCTTTTTACTGGGGCTGTCATTAAAGAACGTCATAAAAATCTTAGCACTTACCCTGAAATATCCCGGCCCATACCATCTTCAATATTCAGAAAATATAGAAAAAATGGAATTTATAAATTGAAATGAAGAAAGCTCTCAGAAACCTTCAAAATTCCATCACCTGAGGGATTGCCTTTGCTTTCATGGTGATGATATCAGTGTCTCTTGTGGCTCATTGACTCTTCCCTTATGCGTTCATGACAGGCCAGCCTACAGCCACAGATAAGAAATCACCTCTAATTCTAGGCTCTATCCTATTGCAAGTAAAAACATCTACATACAGAAAGGAAACATACCATATACCCAACCTTGCCATCCAGCAGTATGAGTAGTCTTTCTTTATCATCTTCCTAAAACCCATTGTATGAGGTTAAGCCTGAAGTGCTGGTGGCCTGAAAGAGGCATGAGAAAAAGCTCTTTAACTCTCCAATGGAAAGGAACTAATCACACAGAGTTAACAGCACAGCAGTGAACCTTCCATGGGCTGCGCCTCAGCTTGCTGTCTCTTTGACTGAGACAATCTTTGAATTCCTGGAAAGCTGCCCTAACCAGAGACTTCAAGATGACGAGTTTCAGGATTCTTTTAAAAGCAGACAGTCTTTAAGAGAAGACAGCTGGGAACCAAGATATTTGGACCCAGACAGATGTGTAAACAAGATCTAGTAGACTAGAGCCTCAGATTGTTTTGCTAAAGCTGAATTTTTTTTTCCCTTTATTTTCTTAGGGATTTTCTTTACCGTCAGCTTTATTGAGATATGAATCACATACTGTACAATTCACCAATTTATATAATATGTAGTGTTTTTTTAGTATATTCACGGAGTTGCGCAACCATTACCAAAATCGACTTTAGAACCCTTTCATCACATTTAAAGAAAGGTGGTACCATTTGTAGTCACTCCCCAGTTTTCCCACCACCATGCCCAGCCCCCAAATTAACGAGGAATCAATTTTTTCTCCCTATAGGTTACCTGTTGTAGACACTTCATAAAAATGGAATCATAAATATGTGAAGTTATGATTGGCTTCTTTCACTTAAGAGGATGTTTTCCAAGGATGCCCATGCTATAGCCTGAATCAGTACTTCTTTTTATAACTGAATAATATTCCATTATTTGGATACATCACATTTTATTTATCCATTCATCAGTTGATGGGCATTTTGGATTTTTCCATTTCCTGGTTATTATAAAAAATAGTGTACATTAATAATCCATGTATAAGTTTTGTGTGAGTGTTTTTCACTTCTTTTGAGTAAATACCTCACAGAGGAATTGCTGGGTCATATGGTAATCCTGTTTAACTTTTTGAGGTACAGCCAAACCTCTACAAAGAGACTTAACCATTTTACGTTTCCAACAGCAATGTATGAGGTTCTGATTTTCCCACATTCTCACCAACACTTGTTATTGTGTCTTTTTGATTACAGCCATCTTAGTGGATGAGGAATACCACCTCATTTTGATTTTGATTTGCATTTCCCTGGTGGCTAATAATGTTTCACATCTTTTCTTGTTTTTATTGGCCATTTCTTTAAAGAAATATCTACCCATAAGTGGCTCAATTTAAATTGAGCTATTTCTTTTATATTGTTGAGTTGTAAGTGTTTTTTATGTATTCTATATTAGTGTCTCTTAGAAGATAAATAATATGCAAAAAATGTGTTCCCATTTTGTGGGTTGTCTTTTTATTTCCTTCACACTATCCTTTGAAGGACAAAAGTTTTTAATTTTGATAAAGTTGAATTTATCTTTTTTGTCTTTTCTCATTTGCACTTTTGGTGCTATGTCTAAGGAAGCTTTATCTAACATAGGTTTACAGAGTTTTAATCCTCTGTATCCATTTAATTGTTTTATACATTTAGATATTTTATTTAGGTTTATGATCCATTTTGGTTTAAAATGTATGTATAGTTTAACGAAGGCGTCTAATAATTTTGCATATGGATATCTAGCATTCTACCACCGTTTGTTGAAAAGAATAATCTTTCCCCATTGAACTGTCTTGCTAGTCTTGTCAAAATCAATTGGCCCTATATGTGAGGGTTTATTTCTAGAAGCTCAAGTGTATTTTATTGATCTATATGTATATCCTATGTCTGTACCACACCATCTTGATTACTGTAGTTTTGTTGTGAGTTTTGAAATTGGAAAGTATAGGTCTTCCAGCTTTGTTTTTCCCTTTCTAAGATTATCTGGCCTAATCTGGGTCCCTTGCACTTCCATGTGATTTTTTTTTTTCTATGCTGTATGTCAGGGTCACATTTCATTATTTTTCTATGTGAGTATCCTGATATTGTAGCATCATTTGATGGATCTTTGTTTGTCTTGGGGGAAGTGTATGGATCAGGAATTGAACCCGGGTCTCCCCCATGCAGACAAGAATTCTACCGCTGAACTACCCTTGCAACCCCCACTTCCATGTGAATTTAAGATCAGCTTGTCAATTTCTGCAAACCGGCCAACTGGGTTTTTAATAATTGAATTGACTATATAGATGAATGGGGAAATATGACCATGATACCAATAGTAAGCCCTCTATTCACAAGCATAGGATCTCTTTTCACTTATTTTAGGTCTTTAAATTATTTCAACAATAT